>ML795289.1:136515-146613 GCA_009831015.1 Picea engelmannii
TTCTAATATTTAATCATAAATTCACTTATAATACTAAAATGAATAAAGTGGAAAATAATAAGGTGAAACCCAAATATAATTATGGAAATGGTATGATAAAGGGTTTATTAGGACTATGAAATGTAAGGAATGGTGAAGAGAAAGGAGGATATAAATGTGACATTTCTGAGTCCTAACAACTCCATTGGCTTTGGGGTGGTTTTCTTTGATCCGGGGGGTCTCATTTTCTTCCACTGGGAGGATCTCCTTGGTCGAATTCCCGATCTCTCCTATTATTGGGGCTAAATATGCTCTTCATTCTCCAAGATTCATGCCGACGTATTCCTCTCTTACATATGTACCTTCTCCTTCTTGTCCCACCTCCTGGGGACTTCTTTCTCTCCGCGCTTCTCTCTCGTTTAACCTTTGACTGGCTAGTCATTCATGTCTTCTCATCTTCTGCAGTTCTTCCATCTGTCTTTCCTCTACTTCTCCTGATCCGCTTTCTTTCCTCAACTTCTTAGATTGTCATGTTGCTTTATAGATCTTGTCGCGCCATCACTTCTCAACTATGGAGGCTCTCTTCAAGGCTCACTTGTCTCTTGAGTCCATTTCGTTTTGTTCCCCCCCCCCATTTGTTAAAGAACCTTCCCCTCTCTCATGCCATGAATCTCACCCCGCCTCGCCCTACCCCAAGTGAGGGTGTTTACATTGCCATCTAAGTTGGGGACATAACCAACATCCCTTCCTCCATCAAGAAAGCCTTAATCCAAAGGGGGATTTCTCTGAACAACCTTCCTCTTGCGTATTTCTTGAAAATTTCCTCTGCCCGTGAGAAAGACTAGTGGTTCTTAGCTGCAAATTCAATTATGTATCCCTCTAGTGTGGTGTTAACCCAGAAATCCACAGCTCGTGTAACTGGACAATCTAGCCTCTGAAGTGTTTCTAGCTTCTCGGTATCCCACGCACAGATCCTCTTAGCCCGCCCTTGGAACTGTGGAGCTTCTTGGAGCCTCTTTATCCAGTAGAAAAATTCTTCAGGGAATTTAACCCATAAAATGTCGTACTGGTCGCTCGATCTTTCTTAGTAAAATATTGCTTCACGAGTGTTTTTCACTGATTTTATCCTTAGTTCCACTTCTTTCCATATGAAGGCGTCACAGTTCCTTTCCCACCATTGATAAATAAAAAATATATGGATCGGTGGAAGCATTCTCCCTACAGGTTTCCTTTTAACATGGGTCCCGACAATAGAACCATTTTGTTGGCGCGAGTTTGATCAGACCAGGGTCCTTCACAGGTTACCAACAAAAGGTACTGTGTAGTCTAGAGCGTTGGTGTTTTCATCTCCTCTGAAGAGGAGAAGTCTCACCCGAAGCGCTGCTAAGACAGATAGATAGGGAAGGGTAGGGAAAAGACTTGAGAGGATCCATAGAGCCTTCAGGAATCATTCTCGATCTTGCTCAAGAGCCATGAATAGGTATGAAACATACATGTGCAAGAATTAAACCTACTTACGTCACTAGAAAGAATTTAAACGTAGAACCATCAACTAGAGCTCATAAGCCATAAGGAGATACTGTAATGCATAAGTAAACACATAGAGACACATCATATTTGAAAATTTAGGTCCTTCTTCATATTATCCTTAGAATATTTCTTTGATTACAGACTCAAAATTACACAACAGTGCATTATACAAACTCTCGGCTCTGGATTCAAGCCGCAGAGCTCCAATTATCAAGATGATAGTTCCAATTCATTACAGACTCAAGAGTTGACTTTGCTCGACTTACAATGATCATCAACAACTAATCCGATTGGTTAACAACACCAAGAATGACTAAATCAATTGACTCAACCACAACCCGACTAACCCTTTTCCAATTATCTTGGCCAACCCTTTTATAATTATGTTTATCTCTATATATAAGTTGGGTTGTGTCTTCCTTGTCGGATTGCACGCTTTCTTGTTCCATTTCAACCATGTGTTGCTTAGATGGCATTGCACTAAATTTCACAACTTCTTTCTATTGCTCTTTCTCCAGGCCTCTGATGAAGCTTGCGCAACTCATGCTCAGTCAAAACTTGCACAATTACTTATCCAAAAACGAAGGGCCCAACACTACTCAAACGACACTGTTTTTTCCCCTGCCTCCTCTGTCAGATTGAGTCAGGTTGTTTCGACCCAATTTTTAGAGACCATCACAGGGCATCCCTTCATCGTATGTTTTTTCGTCAGTGTTCATATCTGCACACAATCAAGGGAGGGATTTTCATATCCAATCTTTCCTAAGCTACCAACCAGTCTGAATTAAGGAAAATTCTTGTAAAGGGGGAGCCATTATTCACTTGATGTCTGACTCTTTGATCCTCTTGGTTATTATCACTCCATAGCCCTAAATATTTAAATCCTAAACTATGGAGACTCCTCAGAATAAGAAGTCACACAAGGGAGGTAATGTGGTTAGAACTGAGCCTGTAGAAATGCATCTATTCGAGGCAGAGCCCATGTCTAGAGAAGTTTTTCGAAGGGTGGGATGCCTCACTTTCTGCCAAAATATGCAAAGAGGTCATACTGAGGTGACAAGACAGTTTTCCTTACACTTCGATGGCCCGAAGACCAAAGTAGGATACCTATAATTTGAGGTGTCTGAGACCTCTATTTCAGTTGCTACAAGGATCCCTATCACCAGTGAGAGTTGGTTTAAATACATGGCCTTAGATGCAACCTATGCCAAATATTTCATTAAGCCTGAATATCAAGCTGACAATCTTTCCAAAGGGGTGCCAAGAAATCATCCGGTTGGGGAATTTGATAAAATATTGAGGATCATTCAGAGGTACTTTACGTGTGAAGGGAGGTTCAATACACTATACTAGCACTATATAAGGCTTCTACTACATTTTACTGGAAAAATTGAAATGAACATTCCTTTATATTTTCTAAGGAGCATAGGTAAGATCTCAGACAAGGTTCAATCCAAGTCAAAGGCTATGGATACCAACATCTTTCATTCTGGGTTGATTAGAATGTTGGTTTCCGAAGAGCTGAGTAAGAAGGATATCTCATGGGAACATTTCATTATTGCTTACCACATGAAGTTGGACATAGCATCTACTCCTCAATCAAGATAGCAAGCCCTTTGCAATCCACCAGTGCTGCTCAAACAGGCACTAGCAAGAAAATAAAGAGTAGAGTTCCTGTTTAAGATCAAGAGGCCATCAAGGAGGTTGAAAGAACTAAGGAGGGGGCCTATCATTCTCCACAGAGAAACCTTTCACCCCCTCCTGCATGAGAGTTAGAATAGGTCCCTTCTTCTACTAAGAATACATCAAAGAAAGGGAAGAATCTACACTTCTGCTCATCTCCTTCAACATTCATCACCAAGGTCAGAAGGCCTTTCACAAGGTCATCCACTCTTAAAGAGGCGATTGAAGGATAGGTCCTACCAAAGGTCTCCATCCTAAAGAAGAAGCAGGGTTAAGATGAAAGAACTCATGGATGGCATCAACCACACTCTTAATATATCAATATTTGTAGCAAGAAGATCCCAACCTCTTCATAGCCAACTCAAGAACCTCTATAGGAAAAACAAAGATTTTCAATCTCGGAACAGAAAGCTCAAAGTTGAACTGCAAATATTCCAAGATGAAATGGCTCAAAGGAACTTGAATGTATTGGTTGAAGCTGCTATTGAAAAGGAGAAACCAACAGCCAAGGAGAGCATAGCTCCAGTGAAGAAGCATGTTACTGCTAAAGGGAAGAATCTTGTTGTGCCAAAGGGAAGTCCTCCTTCTACAAGAAGGAGTGTCAGGTTAATGAAGTAACTGGTGAAAGGTGAGCTCCATTTTTGAAGATGGTCCCTTTTTGCAAAGATAAGTAATTGATGAAATACTACATCTGCCACCTATACAGACTATACAGGCTTCTAATGCTTACTTTTCAGAGTTTTGGGTTTTCACAAAGAATTAATCCCTTCAACAGTAGTAGCGCAGACATTCCATAGAGTTATGGCGCTACATAATAGTCTATTTTTTATGTTCCTCCAGTCTCCTACCTATAACGCTGCTAAATCGCCTAAGACTAATGGCGCTGCTAATGCCCGAGGTTGCTACCAAATCTATCAATGTTCAAGTGAAGGTGTTGTGAATTATGATGGCGTTGCCGAATATTTAACAAAAGAGTGAATTATACAGGTGGGCGCTACCGAAAGTTTGACAGAATACACAAGAAGGCACTACCGAAATTTTGACAAAGGCTGAATTTTGCAAAAAAGACACACGGGCTCGACGCTACCCATTCGGCTTACCTATTTTCGAGGTTGCGCTGTAAAATCACTGGAAATTTGGTAAAGGCCCACTACTTAGAGTGCTACCAAATGATGCTACCAACAGATACCAGGAATCAAGGAGAGTCAATTTAGCATCTTTATGAATCACTGCTGATGTGGATAATTGTAGAGACAACATCTGGGATCATGATTACAGTTAAATTCCCCCTAAAAGACACTTGGAAGGAAAGGAGTTGTGCATCAAAGGAAGATCAAGTCAGTTCAAAGAGTGGTTGGATCAATGACCAACATTTTCCCCTTTCATAGCACATTTGTTAGTTTAAGTTGTTAGATGAAATAACTTCTTGGAGATTTCCATGGGAAGAAGGCCAGCTCGCACCTCCAACTATTGCCTACCCTTTTGTTATAAATAGATAGTCTAAATGTTTTATCAGGTTCGTTTGGTTGAGCTAGGATCCCTTATGTTGTAATATTTTGATGAAGTTACTGTGAACTGGTTGTGTACTTGATTTGAGATATCTTGGTTAATAGAAATCATCTTTCTTATTCCATCTTATTTTCCTCTTATGCTGAAGTATTCATGCTTGAATGATTCACATGGATTTTTGTAGTGATATTATAATGAATGTTTGATTATAATATTATTATGATGTTTCTTTAGTGTCCTTAAACTTTGAACTCAAGAAGATCTTGTGTTAGATTTTTTCTTCCTTAGATTGCTTGCAAACCTGATGTTTACAACAACCTCTACATTCTTCTCACTAAAGTCTTCCCTTTGTTCACATTTACTCCCACTCACTGATTGAAGTTAGTCAAGACCTCAATTTCTCATGCATGATAGCCCAGATTTCCGAGTTAGAACATTATCATCTTGACTCTTATCCATTTGACCTCTTAAAAACTCATTTACATTTACACATAACTTGATGGGTATTGGGCTTACCTTCCATGCAATTTGAAGGTGATTCCTTGTGATAACAGTATCCTTAGTCATAACAATGATTTCAGATCCTAGATAAATAAGAGTACTTTGTACCAAGGTGTTATTAATATGTACATTTACTAAGGGACTATGTGGATCCAAGTATTTAGGTACAATCAACTTCCCAAGCATAAGGTCAACTAATTTTCCTCTTACATTTGTGGTAGGAGAATATTTCCTTTTTCTCTCTGATCTTCTAATGCACTCTTCCTTTATATACTTGTTGAAAATGGGCACATATTTAAGAGCTTGTAAGAGAGGTATCTTTATGCACAAATTTTTAAGCTCTCCTAAAAGTTCCTTTTCCTCAGATGTATAGGTTTTCTTTTCTTGTAATCTTTCAGGGTAAGGAGGGGATTGTGGTTGAGGTAAAGTAATATTTTCTTTCTTAGATTATTCATTTTCTATGAGCTTCAGTTGTTGTTGCAGTATTTTTCCTGATCTGATATTTATCTCTTGTATTTCCATAGAATAAGTATAATAAGTTGTATCAATGTTCTATATAGGTTGGACTTGCTTATTGTTTGGATTTGGAGGAGGTTGAGTAGGTAGATAAGGTTTCTTAGGAGGAACACTATTTTGAGTAGTGTTTTTTTGAGGAGGAGGAGGAGGATGTAGTAATGTAGGTTGTTGAAAAATTTGTGATGGTTGATTCCACTTATTTTGTGGCATATTAGGAAAATATTTCTATGAAGGAGTAATCTGAGGTCTTTGGTACTACCAAAGATTTCGATTAGTCCAAGTTGATGGGTTATAGCATGGTTGAGGAGGCATTTGAGAAATATATGCATTAAAATTTTGAGCAAGATTGAAGTTGAAACCTATTTGGAATGGTATTTGTGCTCCAAGCCTTCTTTGATTGATGAAGTATTGTGGTTCCACATTCTCCTTTTCTCCTCAAAATGTAGCTTTCAATACTGGAAAAAAGGACATTTATTAGTTGGATATTTTTCCTCACAAATTACACAAACATCTATAAAGTGTAAATGACACTCATTTCTAGGATGCTTTTTAGTGCATTTGGGACAATAGACAACCAATGATTTCTCTGCTTCCTCCTGTTTCTTTTTTATCTACATTTTATCCATTTTCATGGCTAAAGAGAGTAAAATATCATTCTCTTTGTCCTCTATTAATCCTCCTAATTCATTCTTTATATGATTAGTAGGGTTATAAGATTGAGATACCAAACCTCTATTGGTTCTACCTTTCTTTCTAGAGAACCTTGAGTGGTTCTTGAACATTCTTTTGATATCATCATAGTCTAACTAATAGATATCTCCATTGGATAGAAGATTCAATGTTTCCATCAAATCTTCTCTTATTCCTCTAAGTAAGACAAGCTCGAGTGAGTCTTCATCCAGAGTGCAATTTTGAGCTCTCTTGTAGCTTAGTTTAAATCTCTCTTCAAAGTATTCTAGAGATTCATCATGTCCTTGTGACATTCTGAAAATCCCATCCCTTGTATCTCTTGCTCTACAATAGTCTATGTATCTTTCCTTGAAGGTGTTTTTCATTTGATACCAATTTGTGATATTATTTCTCTCCAAGATCATAAACCATATTAGAGATGAATCCTTTAAGGTAGAAGGAAAAAGTTTGAGTTTTTGTTTGTCAATGGTATAATCATATGTCCTGCATATAATTGCAAAATCAAACAAGAAAGTGTCAGGATCTTCATAGACAAGCCCATGAAAATGAGGTAAAGAGGAAGGATTAATATTTTTCATATTGGCTTCTCCATGAGATTCTTGAATAGGGAATTCAAATATTTCTTATTCATCAGCCATGACATGAGGTGAGGATTGACGCTCTCCTGAAATATTTTCTAATTCTCTAGCTTCCCTTTCCAAAAAAATTTCTAGTGTTTCAGGACCAATCTTTGGATTTCTTAGACCTATTTTTTTGGTGGGGGTTTTTGGTAAAAAAATTCCTTTCTTATCTCTAGGTCAAGTCATTCATGAAATAAAAATAAAGTGTTTTTTTTTTCCTTTATTATATTTAATGAAAAAAGAGAGTGTGAAAAGGAGCTTCCAATACTCGCACAAAGTGAAATAACTTGGGATGTTACGCTACATAAATTCCATAGTGAGGTTGGCCTTGTGACTGATGTATCCTTTTTACTTATCCAAGTCACACAAAATAAAACAAAAATAAAATAACATGTAGAATTCAACATCTCCCCGACAATAGTGCCAAAAGTGATGGTCCCAGGAATAACAACAATGATTTATTATACCCTTGGTCTCCTACTTTACTTTTCAACCTGGGGTTCGTAAAAAATTAAGAGATTCTATGCATTGTATGTGCATTATGAAATTATCGGTAGAAAATGTTTGAAACTGATCAAATGATGAAAATGTGTAGGAAAATCAAGTGATAGAAAGAAACTATGAAGTAATTGCTTGAAGGAAACACACCAATCTAAAAGTACATCTAATCTAGATTGTATGAAAATAAATTATTCTAAATGCATTAAATAGTACTATAATAAATGAAGTCAATCTAATTCATAGGTTGGTGACTTGATTACGTATTACGAGTCTTTGAATTGTGACATTAAAGTGCTACAATTCCATAGTCAAAATAACACTCTTGTTTCATAGATTGTGCACGACAGTTCGCAAGTTCCATATGAACCCCATATTAATAATTAAATGTACAACTCTTCATTTTCTTACTAAGTTAATTAGGAAGTAATTGAAGGGTTTGTTAATGAGGTATGATAATTTCAGGGATCTGATTATACAATTTGGTGAAGCACAAATTGAAAGATTTTATAGTTAAACCATTGTTATAAAAAAGATTGTTATAGTCTCTAAGCAAGTTTGCTATACTTTGAGGTTATTCATAGGTAGACTTAAACCAATATGACAATTCAACCCAAGTTGAGAAGATCTTGGGTGGTAATTCAAAGAATTCGGTGGCAAACGTTCCTTTCCAATGAGTTGACAAAGAGTCTCATGTATGTGTCATTTTAATTTTCCCCAATGTTTTGGAAAGCATTAGAAAAGGAAATGAGATGTTCATTGACTGAGATAATGCCCTTACTTGAAAAACGTAGTGAAATTGTCCTTAAATTCATGAAGAGGAGTTGTGGTCGGAGCCAGATCAAGATGAGAATACACATGCCATGGAGTAGCATTGGCATCTTGTTCGAATTTGAATATAGAGAATTGTTTGATGACCTTTGCTAGATTTGTAGTTGATACAACCTGATTGTAGTGACTATACATGCTTGTTATCAGAGAATAAGATGAATTTTGCGAATAATAAGCACCCTTAGTACCACTAGAACCACCGGATGAAGACATTGTGTGTTTCCTGGGAATAAGGAATATTGAAACACTTGTTACTTGTGAGGAAGAACATGAAAAATATTTTCGGAGTTTAGGTTGAAGATTCTCTAAAAATTCTTTCTTCCTTCCTATTTCATAGAAAGGATTGAATTCAAGATATTGACCTATTAATCGTCTTGATAGATGAGATTGAGTGGACATAATAAAACAAATTTTTGAAGAGGCCTATTCCGAGCTTTCCTTTGTAAGGATTATCTTTGATAATGAATTTCAATATCACAGGTAGTGGTCTACCAAGAACATTTGAGTTCTTCATGGGTATGAGTTGTTTCAAGAATAAAGTAAAAAAGAAAAGATGCAATGCTTATTCGATCAGGGAAACTTAAGTTAGGTTGTTGCTGGGTAGGAAAATTTATTAATTAAATAATAAAATTTGAAATAAAGAAAAGAACTAGAGATTATAATCACTCCCCAGTATGGCCACCAAATAAATGTCGAGGTGAGGAATGGTAATGTCCTGACTCAATCATTTTCGAATCCCATTAGGCTAAATGATATAGGAGGGAATGTTACCTTGGGTTTATAGCCTAATCAAAATTATCAATCATCCTTCAAAAACTGTGTTCTTGGGCCTAATGCTATTATCAAATAGTATGCTCTGTTGAGTTACAACTAGTTCTTCTTTACAAATCACTATGAGTATTTGGACCCAAATCAGACTTAGAAGTATAGGATGGTATTTAGAATTATACAAAGAAAACTGGTGTCTAAAAGAGAAGACCACGACTAAAATAAAATGAATCAATCTAAGATACAAGCTCATCAAGTATTGACTCTGAAAAATAGCCTTAATCAGAAGTAGAAATGAATTTAGAAATTATAATCAAGCTAAACATACTGCCAAGGTAAATGAATGACCTTCTGAAGCATGTCAAAAGTTTATGCTTCCTAGTCCTTTCTTATTTTCCACCACTAGAGTAATAATGTTTTCAATAAAATGACATATCTCTCATGTGATCCAGGTGGATATTGGTGGCCACCCGCCTATTCCAACTAGCTCAAGGGTAGTTTGGTGTATCAACTTCTCGAGGGCGTAACTTTGTCATATGATCTCCATTTGGGGCGAACGATAGCTTGTTGGAAAGGTATTGATGAGGATATTCATTTGGGGGGCTCAATTAGAGAATTTAGCTATCGTTGAGGTGAACGATCCTGAAAAAACTTAATTTATTCCCTTAAAATGGCCCCAGAAGTTTAGGAACCGAAAAACTGCTAAAAATAGTAAATTGTCATAAGATTGTTTTGAGCCAGTTGGAATAGGTGGGTGGCCACCGATATCCACCTAGATCATCATGAAACTTAGAAAAAGAAAGAAAAAATATCATAAATCTCACTTGAAACAAGAGAAAACCTTATCATAAATATCTCTCTCTAATTTCTCATGTCCTCCTTATACTTTTTTTTTATTCTCCAAAAGATAGTTTTCAAATAGTTGAAATACCTTTAATTACTAAATTTAAATAAATTTAGTTAATACTAGGAC
>ML795289.1:147008-192710 GCA_009831015.1 Picea engelmannii
ATACATGTGTCTCAACAATAATAACAATATCAGTTGTCCAAAAGTATATATGCCTCAAAGTCAAATTGATGTCATCATGAAAACAAAATAGAGTCAAAAATAATATTTCATGTTGGATGTTGACTCTCTCTGTCTACTTCTCTTTGACAAAGTTGCTCTATGTTTGATCAAATCTGCATCAACAAATTTCTTTTCTTCACCCTTTTATATTTTCGGGTGCATGTCATCGAAAGTGATTTTCCTCACACCATCTTCAAGTTTGAGTGGAAAGGATTTGAAGTTATAGGAAGATGACTCTGAGGAGTCTGAACTGATTGACATGGGAAGTTTCTTTCCCCTACTCGGTTCTGGCTCAATAACAAGGGCTTTTTAATTATTCAAGAGATTTGGGAATGCACATGTGAAGCAACTGAAGAAAACAATTGTATTGGTAATAAAGGAGGTAAAGGAGGGAGTGGAAGTGACATGGTAGGCCATTGACCAACACGAGAGGGGGGATTAACATGTGCATTGTTTAAGCCATCATTGACTATAGGTTGTGGTTTCATATGAGGTTGATCATGGATATATACAATACTCGGATGGGGATGGATATTATTAGGATGAAGTGGGGGTTTGACTAGTGGATGAGGGGGATGGAAGGTTGGGTGTCCCATGAGGTTTAACTAACCAGTTTGGACTATCTGATTAAATTCCTTAGAATTTGCATCAAAGTGGATGGAAAATATCATCCTCTTATTTCTACCTCTCTACCAAAATGCATTGGTCCCTTTGACCCTATTTCCCTTCTTTCCCATGTTTCTAGAGAAATTACTACTTCTACCGAAAAATCTCATCTATATACATCATTTACGAATTAGTACATATACAAGACACAATATATGGAACATCTAATACAGTTTGTCAACATGATTAAATTTGGTTATGAGAGTAACACAACCATGAAACATAAAAGGGAAATGAATGTGAAAAATCAATACAGGGACATTAGCATAACTCTGCAAACACCTAACTCTTCTTTAAAATATGAAATCTTAACTAAAAAACTCTTCATATATACAAACCATTTCTTATTAAAATCTGAACAGAAAGGTGTATGGAAAAGAAGATTTTCATGGATGAGATATATGATAAAAGATAAATGTTTTTGCGAAAAGTGATAATATGATGGGAATGCATGATAAAAATTTTCAACATTTAAAATTTAAAACCATGTCTATATATTTTCTTTATAAGAACAATTAGCTTTCAAACCATTCCCACTCATATATTCATGTTGTATATAATTATCAAATTATGCCCATCATTCATCATGTTGGTTCCCTTTTTTGTGTGTGTCAATTTAAAATTCAGTTGTGTTTTATCCTTTTAATTATATATACAGAGAACAAATAGAAAATGAGATTTTATAAATAGGATTGTGGGAAATATAGTTTATGAAAAATTATATGTATGAGAAAAAAAAATGAAAGTCTATAGAACAATACTTTGACTTTATCCAATATGTATATAAACCATTCATTCGTAACTTGAAATCAACTTGAGTTGTTAGGGTCCTAACCCGCACATAGGTAGAACAATATATTCATATGTAATAAAGGTCAATATTAATAAGGCCTTGCAATAAAATAGAATAAGTCAAATGTAATAAGACCTAATAGAAGTTTCTGCTTCTAGAAGGATCTTCCTCTAGATGCTTCTTTTGATAGACATATTTAGTATAAATAGGAGTCAAGGGTATGAGAACCCTAGCTTGGATATTATTGTAATAGAGCTCTGCTGAACTGGAGGTTTCCCCCTCGAAGAGGCCCGTGAACATTGCTTTCAGAATCAAAGGGATATTTCTGTTGTTATTCTTATATCATTTTAGTGCTATTGTGGTGATTGTTCTGGTTATATCGTTGTTATTCTTCCATTACTAGCATTTTATTTCTGTTCTGCATACTTTTTATATCTGGTATATTACAAGTGGTATCAGAGCACTTTCCTCAGCTGAAAGTGTGGGTTAAATTTTTTTCAGGGTAGAGACATATTCCAACATCTTTAATCCATAGAGATTTGTCGTTACGCACATAAACCCGTGGTTGAGGGATTCATACACGTAGGAAATACAAGTGGTGATTATGTGCACATCTTTTGGCCACCCTTGTAACCCCTGTTGGTACCCCTTTGAGTGGTAGCTCATCAGACAACACTTGTGTACGGATCGACCTAGATTACCTGAAACCCTCTTTAGATAAACCAATCAACCACCTAACTGCTATAGTGCCACCGAGAACAACACTCGGGAAGATACTCTCTAGTACCTAGGTAGTCGGGTAGTACGGCTAAGGGTACGGTCTATCCTCCTTAGTTAGTGCTGTGAGATATTGAGCTGAGTACTATTGTTGGACCTTGCACGTATATCAGAGAGCTATAGCACAGGGAAAACCCTTGTCTGTAGAACCTTTGAATACCTAACCTTTGAATATCAGTGGCCTCAAGGATGAGATTCGGGCCCATGTCCTCATGGCTCGGCCTCAAAGTTGGGTGGAGGCTACTAAGAGAGATAAAGAAGCACAACAGGTTGTATCTTCTCAAAACCAAAAACCCTCCTTTATCCCTCTCCATAAACCAACAAATCCCACTACTCCCTCCACTCCACTAAAGATCCAAAAATTTACCACGACTGAAATGGCTAAATGCCAACTCAAAGGCCTTTGTTATAATTGTGATGACAAATATTTCCCAAGCCACAAGTGTAATGAACAAAATATTTTTATGGCCATCTCCGAGGATATTTCATAAGAGGATGTTGAAACTCCCCTTGTGTCTGAGTCACCTGAAACCACTGACATAACCCCTCCCTTAGACCCTCCCGAAGTAGAATTGGTCATTTCCCTCAATTCTCTCACTGGCTTCTCCGCTCCCCAAAACCTCAAGCTAATCGGTTACATCAAGCATCAGAAGGTCATCATTCTGGTTGATAGTGGAAGCACCCATAATTTTATTCATCGCCACATTTCCCAAGAAACTCATTGCTACATCCATGCCGTCAATAATTTCCATATCATGATTGCTAATGGTGGTTCCATGAAATGTGGAGGGCGTTGTGAAAATGTGCATCTCCAAATTGGTGACTACCACCTGAAATCTCATATGTTTGCTATCGACATGGGCGGTTGTGACAATGTGTTGGGTGCAAACTGAACAAAGACTTTGGGTCCCATTCTCATGGATTTTAAGGACTTAACCATGCAATTTGACTAGGAGGGCCACCAATAAGTTCCAAGGCATCACCATCGATTCACCTGAGATCATTAGTTCCCATCGCATGGAAAAGCTACTCAAAAAAGGTCATTCTGGTGTTATTGCCCAACTCCATGCCATACAAGCAACAGAGACACCCTCGGTGCCACAAGACCTCCAAGCCATCCTTTCTAAACATCAATTGGTCTTTTCCACTCCCCAAGGAATCCCTTCTTCCCATGGTGTTCATGATCATTCCATTCCCCTTGTACCCGAAATCCTTCCTCCCAATATCCATCTGTATCGTCACCCCTTTTCCCAAAAAAATGAAATTGAGAAAATGGTCCAGGAACTCCTTAATGCAAGCGTTATCTGCCCTAGTACAAGCCCCTACTCTTCTCCTGTGGTCATGGTCCTAAAGAAATAAGGTTCTTGGAAAATGTGTCCTGACTTCCGTGCCCTCAACAAACTTACCATTAAAGAAAAATTTCTCATTCTTGTCATTGATGACCTCCTGGATGAATTGAGTGGTGCCCAATTCTTTACTAAACTTGATCTTCGTTCGAGCTACCACCAGATACGTATGAAAGAGGAAGACATTCCCAAGACTGCCTTTAGAACTCATGAGGGCCAATATGAGTTTTTGGTGATGCCCTTTGGCTTGTGTAATGCCTCCTCCACCTTCCAAAGCCTCATGAATCATGTCTTCCATCCTTTTCTCCGCCATTTTGTCTTAGTTTTCTTTGATGATATCCTCATCTATAGAAAAACTTGGACAAACCATCTTGCTCAAGTGGATCGAGTTCTCCATCTACTCTCGCAGCACCAACTTTTCTTGAAACAGTATAAATGTACTTTTGGTGCCTCAAAAGTAGAATACTTGGGTCATCTAGTTGGCAAGGATGGTATCAAGGTGGATCCTAAAATGATTGAAGCTATGCAATATTGGCCTCAGCCCAAGAATCTTAAAAGATTGCGTGGATTTATGGGCTTAACAGGGTATTATCATAAGTTTGTTAAGAATTATGAAAAGATTGTAGCACCACTCACTGCTCTCCTCAAAAATAACTCTTTCACTTGGACTCCAGCCGCTGCTCAAGATTTTCAAACCTTGAATATGGCCATGTGCACCACTCCAGTCCTGGCCCTTTTTTATTTCACAAAGACCTTTGTATTGGAATGTGATGCCTCAGGGAAAGGAATTGGTGTTATTCTTATGCAAGAGGGTCTACCTTTGGCCTTTACCAACAAGAAACTATCTGAAAGAAATCTGGGCAAATCAATCTATGAAAAGGAAATGTTGGCTATTCTACATGCAATTGATCTGTGGCGCCCTTATCTATTGGGGAAACGTTTCCAAATTAAGACAGACCATCAAATCCTCAAGTATTTTCTAGAACAACGCATTTCCTCCTCGGAGCAACAAAAATGGGTGACTAAGCTCTTTGGGTATGATTATGAGATCATTTACAAGAAAGGAAAAGAAAATGTGGTTGCGGATGCACTTTCTCAAAAATATGAAGATGAAGGATCCCTTTTTTCTCTTTCCTTCATTGTACCAGATTGGCTCCAAGCCGTTCTTCAAGAATGGTTACAAGATCCCAAAAGTTTGCATCTGATCCAACAATTGCAGTCCAATGCTCTAGCTCCCCCAGATTACTCTTGGCTCCATTAGAAGCTTCGATACAAAGGCCATTTGTATTTAAGTAAACAATCAAAGCTTAAATCCACGATACTTTCTGAGCTTCATGCTACACCCACAACGGGGCACTCCAAGTTCACCAAAACCTATGACAGGTTCAAACGTTCTTTTTTTTGGGATGGTATGAAACATGACATCCATAATTTTGTCACTGAATGTGATGTGTGTTAACGCAACAAGGGAGAAACAATCAAATCTCTGGGAACACTACAACCACTTCTGATTCCACCTACTATTTGGAAGGATATCTCTATGGATTTTAT
Organism: Picea engelmannii; assembly: GCA_009831015.1. NCBI lineage: Eukaryota > Viridiplantae > Streptophyta > Pinopsida > Pinales > Pinaceae > Picea > Picea engelmannii. The sequence goes on from ML795289.1 coordinate 152,202, forward strand.
TACCGTCTTACCCAAATCAGGAAATAAATCAGTCATCAAGGTGGTTGTTGATCGCCTTTCCAATTATGCTCATTTATGCGCTCTTCAACACCCATTTACAACATCCCTAGTGGCTCAAATTTTCATGTATCAAGTCTTTAAGCTTCATGGCATGCCACACTCTATTGTTTCTGATCACGACCCAACTTTCACAAGAAATTTTTGGCAAGAATTGTTCAAGCTACAAGGCACCCAATTGCATATCAGCACAACTTATCATCCCTAGACAAATGGTCAAACGGAAGTTGTCAACAAGTGTTTGGAAACATATTTGAGGTGTTTTTCCTTGGAAAAGCAAAATCAATGGGCTCAATGGTTACCCCTAGCTGAATGGTGGTACAACACTTCATACCATACGACTACATGCATGACTCCTTTTGAAGCGGTATATGGACAGAAGCCACCTTCAGTTCTCTCATACTTACCTGGTGTCTCGAAGGTCCAGGCGGTTGAACAAACACTTATAGTTCGAGAGGCTATTCTCTGTACCCTCAAAGAGAATTTGGTCATGGCACAGAATCGCATGAAGCAACAAGCAGATCAAGGTCGCTCTAAATGTCAATTTGTAGAAGGGGATCAGGTGTTTCTTCAACTGCAACCTTACAAGCAAACTTCCCTCAAGGCCGAGCATTGTCAAAATCTAGCGCCCAAATTTTATGGTCCTTATACCGTTCTCAAGCATGTGGGACAAGTAGCCTATCAGTTAGCTTTTCCCAGTCATTCGAAGCTACATCCTGTTTTTCATGTTTCATGCTTAAAGAAGGTGATTAGAACTAAGTGCCAAATTCAAACCAACCTTCCCGAGTCAGCCGAAGAAGGATCCATTTGGCTATAGTCACAAGTAGTTTTGGACTAGCATGATCATCGCTTGCATCAGAGAACCATCAAGAAAGTGTTAGTCCAATGGAAAGATACAACTCCAGCAGATGCCACTTGGGAACCAGCTACCATTCTGCAACAATTTCCACATCTCAAGCCTTCATGACAAGGCTATTTTTAAGGGGGAGGACATTTTAGGGTCCTAACCCGCACATAGGTAGAACAATATATTCAGATGTAATAAAGGTCAATATTAATAAGGCCTTGCAATAAAATAGAATAAGTCGAATGTAAGAAGATCTAATAGAAGCTTCCGCTTCTAGAAGGATCTTCCTCTAGATGCTTCTTTTGATAGACATATTTAGTATAAATAGGAGTCGAGGGTATGAGAACACTAGCTTGGATATTATTGTAATAGAGCTCTGCTCAACTAGAGGTTTCCCCCTCGAAGAGGCCTGTGAACATTGCTTTCATAATCAAAGTGTTATTTATGTTGTTATTCTTATATCATTTCAGTGCTATTGTGGTGATTATTCTGGTTATATTGCTGTTATTCTGCCATTACTAGCATTTTATTTCTGTTCTGTATACTTTTATATATGGTATATTACATGAATAATATATATCCATTTTTTTTCCATGTGACCAAACATTTACATTTCTATAGTGCATGATACATATCTATTAAAATATGATTCCTGCCATTTTTTTCATGCTCACCCTGACAGTAAATGATCCCCAAAAATGATATTATTAAGTCCATATTATTTGCATTCCCATTCCCAGGCCTAGGATTTTAAAGGAAATAATATCATATGCCGAATCATACCAGAACATATCGTTCCAAATAGATATATTCACTCATCAAAAGTTGTGTTGATATGAATTATGTTCCATTGATGAAGTTCTGAACTCAATTTCAAAAAATAATAACTAAAACATTTCCAATTATGAGTCATAACGCCTATACCAACTCAAAAAAATCATACCCATATCGCATGCACATGAAATAACTATGTCTTGATCGAAACCAAAACTTATCTTTGGTCAAGGAAACAATACAAACGAGGAGAGCATCTTAGATGGAAGAGGGTTCAACTACAATTCATTTCATAGATATGGGTTCGATCCTGCTAGCTTCGAAAAGATATGGGTTTGAACCCTTCATTTAAAAAAACAAACATACCCAAGATTAATGAAAAACGTATACTCATCCTAAATAAATAAACTGGATATAGGAATTATAAATAATTTCACCCATTCATTATCTCATAAACCTGGGTTTGAATTGTCCAACACAAAAATGGCTTGACACATTTTCTTTTTAAAATAATGACTAAAATATAGACTCGCATAATTAAATACACATCTAACTTCGCTTAGAACATCATTTATTGAACTCGTGTTTAAAACCCATGTTATTTGTTCATCCAACTAAAATGGGTCCTTTTAATGCATTCTAAAACCACCACATAACTCATAACCACCGAGAAAGATTTGATTTTCGAACCATGTTTGTAATGCATGCAAATCATAAATAAACCCAAGGAATTTCTCCACGTAAAAACTTTCTCAAATAGTGATAGAAAATGGAAATTGAAATTATAGAAACTAAAAGATAGAGTTAAACCAATTTTCATCAAACAACCATTTTTTTTCTTCATTTTCCTTGATGAAATGACAAAGCGGGAAAAGAAAATATTTTTATGCACATAGTGTTCTAACTATAGCCAAGATTTAATCATTATAGGGAAAAATGTCTTGCAAGAGATGTGGAATAGATCGTGAACTCATACCTTGTCAAAATGTGCATTTATACCGGTGTAGAAGGTCCAAAGCAGTTACAACAACCACTAAGAGCAAGGGTTTCTCAACAAACATAGCTCAAGTTCTCTCAGCAACCCCGAAAAAAATGAAATGACCCTCTAAAACCCTTAAGCCAGCGAGGTGATGGACAACAACCCCCCAAAAATGAAATGATCCTCTAAAACCCTTAAGCCAGTAAGGTGATGGATGTGAGACCGTGGACTAAATTCCCATGTCTCATCATATTAAATGCATGTCCAACAAGGATGCACTACGTCCATACTCCAATATCACACTATAAACATTCTCATTAAACCATAAATCCAATACCATAATACACATATGTTATATCACCCAATCACAAATCAAAACAAATGCAAAGTGAACATCAAACCACACACCATATAAATCATAAAAATCATTCCTTGTCACTTCACATAACTAATCAAGTGATTACCCACATGAAATCTAGGTCAATCATTTATAACATCAATCAAATGCCATGTACCATATGGAACCAACTATCTGCTAACTCATACGTTGCACCAATAATAACATACGTATGCACCACCTTTATTAAGCTAAAAAAAATTAAACCTTTTGAAACTTATACCATCCCATAGCAATAATAATTGTTATCACATATAACGCAAGTGACTTGTAAATACGTTCTAATAAAATGTGTCTTTGTAACAAGGTTACTATATATGTATGAGAAAAACATATAATGTATATGTAATATAAAACCTGCTTTTTTTTATTACCAATTTTATGTTTCATTTTCATGAGTAGGAAAGATTCTAACCCTTTTGTATCTGCAACCAAGAATTGTGTAGACCCCATGGTTTTCTTTTTTCATGTGTTACATTTTCATGAGTAGGAAAGATTCTAACCCTTTTGTATCTGCAACCAAGAATTGTGTAGACCCTGTGGTTTTCTTTTTCATGAGTGTTATGCCATCAAATTGAAAATAAGAAGCAACTATAACTTCATTAAATTGAAATGTATCACCCATGAAGTTATATTAAAATGTATCACCCATGCCAAGAATCATCATAGTTTTTAAACCTTTATCATCACATCATTGAAGCAACTATGTATATATTCTAAGGGAAATGATTGAAAATAAATATCCATGAATTTTTCTTATGGGGACCCTACCCACTAATTATAAATAAATAGGCCATGCAATTCTTTGTAGGATTTTATATCAGGTGACAAGATTTTGAGTCAATGGGTTATAGGTCATTCTTCATTTCAATTTATGAAGAACAAAAATGCACTAATCCACATTCTGATTTTTTAGATACATTCCTCTTTGAAATATCTTTCCAGCAATTGTACTCATGCCTCATTCTAAGTTATGAGGAAAACGTTACAACCTTCTCAAGTTGCAATTTCCTTTCATTTCTCTATTTTTATTGGAATGTGTTTTTTTGAGAAACTATAGTGCTCAATTTGAAATTCTAGGCCGATATATGGCTTCTCCTCCTCAATACCTTTCCATTGACTACTCATTTTCCCAATTTTGTGCTCCGAGCTTATAGTTATGGTCTACAAAAGTTTAGATTGTTTTATCACTTGTATCCCTCTATGCTACATGTGTCTTCTCTCCCACCCTATATAATTTCAGTTACCCAAATTCAAAATCCAGTTCATAATTGTCTTTTGTGGTCCATGATATTTCCACAAACTGATTCTATGTCCCAAAATGACTTCGGAGCAAGGAGATATTCCCTCTAGAATTAAATTGGTATCTAAGCTCTTACTGAGTGATTTCATTCTAGTAGCAAAGATTGTGTGTGCAATCAATATGAATGATTCTCTCAATTTTGACTCTCTGAAAATGTTTTTTAGGCCCTCAAAATTCCTCCACAAGTTGATGACCTTCGAACTATAGGTTCAATTCTTCTTCAATCGATTCAACACTGTTGTAAGAACCTATTAATCTAATCTAGGCCTCTCATTGGAACATTTCCTCCATTGACGATCGACATATTTCCTCGCATCAACAATTTCAAAAGTATACTTTATGAGATTAAACCAAAACCCAAACTAGAATAAATCTAAGTTGTCGGTCTCAAAATAGGGGGTAATCTCGGTCGTAGATCCACTAAAATTTTCCAAGCCTACGGATGAATCTCAACTGTTGATTTCCAACTCGAAATAAATATGGACTATCCATTCCATAACATCTAAAACCCCATCATTGATCGATGATTAATGATTTTCCTTGGAAAACCAAACTTGTTTGTGAATTTTGCCAAACCCCGATCGTTCCATCGACGACCAATTAGTTGGCAGAAAACACTTTGACAATTTTGCCGGCCTAACCAATTTCAATTGACATTTTCCCTAGCTGACATGGCAACATAGTTGACGTGGCATGACATGTGGATGCTAGCATGACATTCCATGTGGATGATGATGTGGAAATACACCTCATCCTCCTCTTTCCCTTCATCGGTGATTGATAATTTCTTTTGGATTTGCTAAAAACTTCATCAATTTTGATGACCAAACCATCAACTATTGATGATTTTCTTTGTCCAATGAAACACATTATCGATTTGGCTAACTTGACCATCAACAATCAACGATTCCTCTTGGTTGAATGAAACACTTCACTGATTTTTCGGACATGACCATCGATGATTGGTGATTTCTCTTTGTAGAAAAACACATTTTGTTTATTTTTCCGACCTGACCATTAATGATTAGTGATTTCTCTTGGAAAACCCAATATACTCATGAATTTCTCTTAACTCTGACTCTTAACAATTTTTGACCAAAATCCAAGATGAATCTGGGTTGTTAATATCCAAGTAAAAATGATCTTGAATATCGATATGCTTCGTTTTTCCAAATCTAAAAACAAATCTTGACCGTCAATCTGTTCCATTTTTCTAGCTCTGAAAACAAATCTCGACCGTTGATTTTCTCCATTTTTCCAAACTCCAAAAGATTATAAGTTTTTGGTCAATCTACGATGAATATGGGATGTTGATCTTGAAATAAAATGAGATCTTGGTAGTCGATCCATCAAACTCTCCCAACTTCTTCAACTTCCATTAAAACATAAATTTTGACCTTCTAGGTCAAATTTAACTCTACAACATGTGTATTGATGCCCTTGATCATCTCTTCGATAGTTCTGAGGGAAATTATGGCCTAAATTTTCTCAAAAATTTGGGGATTTCACTCTATTTTAACAATTTTTTCCCTAATCAATGCACATGATACTTCGCTACTATGAATATACTCAAAATATTTGTTGATCATGTCATATAAAAGACTGATGTTGCAACTATATCACTGATACCACTCTTTAGCGTCCCCCCACTACTAAACACATAAAATTATTTGATACCATTAAATTATATACTACGTTTCATTCTAAAAAACACCCATATGTTTAACAATAGTAATTTAAGACATGAATGCAACTAAATTAGCATTCACATAGCTACATATGATGGCTTAAACTCAGAGTAAATACACAACAAATAAACCCCATGAAGAAAGGAAATACATTAAATATTTAACCATGTGTTTAATAGAATTATAATTTTCATCCATAAATACATATACATGGTAGCATATAATTCACTCAATAACAAAGTTTGTTCATAACAATCAAATCCCATAAATAAGAATATAAAAACAGAGATAAAAAAATGTTATTTTTATCAATAGATGTGCAATCAGTTGCATATGATGGACATTCCTCCTAATCATAGATTTGTTGCTCCAAATATTAGTATCAAATCACCGCTAAGTTGGGGCAATGAATCCACAAAATAGGGCGTCTCTCAATATTTTGTTCGTAGCTCTGTTTTCCCACAACCAATTGGTTTTTCCTCATACTATTCCAATCCCTCCAGCTCTCTTCCTCTCAACCTGCCTGACCCAAGGAATGTACCCCCTTCACTGCAAGCAATCCCTCGAGATGTACCATTATTTTATCAGGGCCTCCATCATAGGTTGACAAATAATATCTCTATTGGGGAATCCAGGGATTTCGGCTGCTAGGAAAACTACCAACAACAAGCTTATTGCTCTAGTGAAAAATATCACATAGAGAGTTCACTCTATAGGAATGAAAACCTACCTCTTCTACAATCCTGAAATCTTGCTTCTTCATCTTTCAATAGCTCAAAAAAACTACTAACATATCCACCATTGTTTACCTCAAGATCCAACACTATGCTCTCCCTTGTTTCTCCCCTAAAACGTCCTATAAAAAATCAGATTTTTCCCATAGAAATTTCCTTCTATTTCTATGCATGCTTGACTCTCACTCTTTCCCAAAAGGATTTACTTGAATTATACACTTTCTCATGCTTTCTTGCATTTATTTGATGCTCTCAATAACTATGTGAAGTGAATTTTCACACCCACCCTCTTACATGTGTTTAATGATTGGGAATTTGATAAACTCAAGTGGAAAATAGAAGGTGCATACATCAATAATAATTTTAGGAAGTGGGTTTGAATTACTAGACATGGGTATTCCCCTTGGACCCCCTCTTATACATTCTCTTATACCCTCCCCTTTCTTCTAGAAAATTATCCCCAACTACTTAGTCTTTGTCCATCTGCAACCGATGTTACATTCAATTTATTATTTTTGAGATACAACATTTACATGTTGCATATTCGGGCCCATGACCATACATTATATCTAAATTATACATCACTAAACTAGGGATTATATAAGGGATGCTACACCAAGGGGACATGAAGTACTATCTAATCTCCCAGTTTAATTGATGGTGCCAATGGATGTGAAGGATAAGTTGACCCTTGCATTGAGGACTCTTCTAACCATTTTAATTTTTTCAAGCTTCTGAATAATAGATGTTAGATGAAGCCAACAACAAATGGGAGAACCACACCTCGATGGAAAGGATTCCAATGTCTAATATGCTAAAATTTGGATTGAAAAAGTCAAGGATGTGGAAATAATTTAGATCATACAATGAAAAACTAGGAAACACATCACTAACAACATTGATAGGACATGCTCCCATGGTCATGGTAAGTAATATTATACCCACCCCAACAAATCTTAATTGTACCTTTGTAAATAAATTTGTAACTAGTCAATTGGCTTGAACAAACTTTTTCAAGGTAGAGTTCATTGTGATATTTTTTATTATATTTTCATTGAGTCATATTGGGTTACTAGCTTCTATTGTGGCTTGTGGTTGAGCTTCCCTCCATCCATATGTATCTAGGAAAGAGGGGGGTCTTGCAAGGTTTTCTATATGAATTGTTTTTAAATGAAAGGCCAATGACAAATCAATTGACACCCCCAAATCCCCAAATATTTTAGATCCCTGACTCATGAGAGTAGAATCAACAACCCACCACTTACCCTCACAACGATACCCCAACAATCACAATTAATACCACTCCGAAAAAACAAACAGACACCCCTCAACAAAATAGAAAATTTCCATGCACACACTTGAAAGAAATAACAACCCAAATTCAAATCCTAATTGAACCTCTGACTCCCATATTGGAAATTCTAGATTTAGACATGCAGATCAAGTTGGTCATAGGCAATTCAATGGGGCAAGTAATATTTTGAAGAGGCCTAATCCTAACAAAAGTTGAAAAACAAAGGTGGTTATGCCCACACACCTTTCATTGTGAGTGAATATCAATGAGGCAGCCACACCATGGATAATAAGTAGAGAGAATAACTCCACTATAGTGAAAAAATACCAACATGTAGTGATTGGTTGCATGCTAATGTCAATATTTCAATTTGTATATTAACTCATTGATGTTGTCAAATTGGTTGGCTCCAAGTACGAGAAAATAAAGACACATAATGCAACACCATAAAAAAAAAATGATAAATTAAGAAAGAAGGTAGGGGAACAAGATGACGATCTAATAATGTTATTGATAACATACATGATTCTTAATAAAACACAAGAATGATCATAATCATATAATAAGGTTAATCCAATACATAAGGGAATTATATGTAGGTTCCTTACACCCTTAAGATATGATCCATAAATTAAATGCTTGATTCTTGGTAAATACAAATGAGGTTTTCACCTCTTATTTGTGTGTGTATATGTATGTCAAGATAACATAGACACATCCTTTAACCTACATAGGTGTGGGATCAATAGAAACCTTCACTTACAACTCATGTGAACATAGAAAACCAATAAGGGTTAACTGTTAGATTCCATAGGGACCACAACCCAACAAGATCATAAGACACCCCATAAAGGATAACATCACCAAGAATATTCTAACCATCATAATACTAACATTATTGCTAAAGATTGACTTGGAGGCACAAATATTAAATATTCCAATGAGAAACATTTCGAAATATCTACAAATAATCCACAGTATTCTCCCAAGAATTTTTGTTCTCCAAAATAATGAGTAGTGAACCATCCACAAAATGACCATTAACCGACTAATTTGAACTCTTGTCTTTGAGGATAATAATACCTTTTTTATTCCTTGTCTAGCCCTATTATAAGTTAGATAAACCTAATCTTTATGTACCTTAAAATACAAGGTAGGGGTTATGGGGCATCCCCATGAGATGGAATATAAATACCACATCCTTTTATTTACACCCATTAATAGATACATACACTAAGGATTCAACAAAATGTGTTTCTATTTATCCAAAAAAATCATGAAACTTGAGGCCTTGTGAATTTCCAAGATAATGGATGACCATATGTCTTTCCAAAATCATTCCTGAGGAGCAGGGTACCTAGGCCAAGAGTTCGCACCCACTCCATTCCTTCCCAAACTACTTTAACATTGTCTAAGATGAATCAACCTATAATGAAGTCTATATGTTCAATTAAAATGATCTTATGCAAGATATTCCAAATGTGGAGAGCCAATGACTTGTTTAGAATGTTGCGAGAGATATTCAACAAAGTTGTTTTCCTAAAATTTTCTTTGTGCTATGGATCAAAATACTTCAATATGAATGTGATGAGCCCTCAATGATTGGTGTTGGATCCAAATATTTACCTTTTAATGCCTCCTTTGTAAATCTAAGGAATTATTTTCAAAGTCCCACATGGATTTGTAGAACTCATACATGAACTTATTGAATCTTTGGGACTTATCATCAACCATCTCCATTATATTTATTGCAAGCACATTAAGGGTCAACCCTAGTTTGCATGCCCTTATCTACTCTTCTGAGAGTTATCATGGGACCACATCAAGGCATGTATCCACAGACACCCTTCACTCCACCATAGGTTCTTGATATTAGAAGACCATGTTAGTTGTTGATAAATTAATTTTCAATTCCTTTAGAATGGCTACTATTGAGGTTATTTCAGAGATAAAATTTTCTCATGCATGCTTCATTCATGGCTAAGGCCTTGAAAAATTACATCGCAAGAATGTATCCTATTTTAATAGAGTGCACTTTATCCCTTAGCTACATACTTCTCACCCAACACATTTCATCAATTTTCATTAAGTGGTGAATCTTAGCCACCTATGCTTGTTTTTAGTCATCAATAAGCTAGATTGAAGCATCAACGAGACATATGCTAGCCCATGTTTAATAACCTTTTGGTATTTCCATAGAACAAGGGTGATATGACACCCATACCCTTTCAATAATAAGAAAGTGTGAGCAATGGCATATTCTAACCATAACATTCACCCCTCATCCCTTTAAAGCCTAGGCAAAAGATTCAATTGTTTTTCTATTTTCTAGTAAACTTTACTATTGTTCACATAAAGTTGTACAAGATCAATATAAAAATAAAGTCTATGATAATAATGTGTAAGATATCCTTTAAGATTATGTAAGTTAACCTGACTATTGTTCATACAAAGTTGTACAAGATCAATATAAAGATAAAGTCTATGATGATAATGTGTAAGATATCCTTTAAGATTGTGTAAGTTAACTTTTACAAGAGACAATGATATTGTTTTTGTCATTTAGATCACAAACAAAATATCCAAAATTGTGAGGACATTTAAAAGATAATTGTTCATGTCTCACTCTGAAATTCACATTTGAGAAAAATGATTATTAAATAAATAAGAAAATAAAAAATTAAGAGGACGTTTAAAAAGAAATAGTCAAATGCATCATGTAAGAAAACAAAATTGTGATGACATTTAAAAGAGAATTGTCAATACATCACTTGAAAGTTCACATCTTAGAAAATGAATATTAAATTATGGGAAGCAATTGTTATTAATAGTAAAAACTATAAGTCAAAATATCTCAAATTCTAAAAACATTTAAAAGAAAATTGTCAATGCATCATTGACAAGTTCACATATGAGACAAATGGGTATTAAATTATCGGAAGTAATGGGTATTTACTATCAAAACCTTACACTGGATTTTAATAATTTGTTGAATTACAATTTCTCAAATGTATGTAAGAAAATGGAGTATTATGTCATTAACAACAGCCAAAACATTAAACCCACCCTATATTGTATTAAATTTTTAGTTCTTTAATATATTTTTTTGATTAAACCAAATTTAATTTTTCTATATATAATAATATTATTGTTTTTACATTAGCTTAAAGAATAATTAAAAGATTAAAGAAAATAACTAAATCCAAGATTTATTGTCTTATACCCAGAATTAAACAAATGACCAAATTCAAATTTGTAGATAAGGTTAGGAAAATAAATCTTCTATATATAACGATATTATTGTTTTTTACACTAACTTAAAGAATAATTAAAAGATTAAGGAAAATAACTAAATCCAAGATTTATTATCTTATATCCAGAATTAAACAAATAACTAAATTCAAATTTGTAAATAATGTTAGGAAAATAAATCTTAATGTTTAACAAATTACAAAACTACTAACTATTTTATGTTTGGAATTTTTTAAATATATATTATTTTGATTTTACTAGAAAAATATGACATAACTAACTTATTGGATTTACATATTTAAATGACTAAATCTGTTAATCTATATTTAATGTGAGTACCTTGGGTGACTAAGTCTATTAATCTGATTACCTTTTATTTTTATTTTTATTTTTTATTTATTTTTACATTGAGCTTCATTTATAGAACAGAATCCATTTATACAACAGAACTGTAAAGTTTCGTCAACGCCCTATATTAACTAACGTCAACACAAATGCAATCAATGCTTGATAAAATAAAAGATTACGTTATTGTGTTTTTCATCCTAAATAAGTATAATTCCACTAAGCATCAACACAACTACTAATATAAATCTTAAAAAAATAATTATACCTGACCTTCTAAGTTTGAAAAATTCTCATTGAAATAAAGTTAATCATAATATTTAAGTTTATAATTTTATATAATATATTAATTTTATTTTAAAAAAGTTATGTAAAATATTTACATTATTTGAAAAAAATATTTATATTATTTGAAAAAAATATTTATATTTTAAATTAAAATAAATTTAGATATAATATATTTATGCCTAAATCGTACATCTATTAAACATGGGCACATTTATTAGGTTTTTAGTGTTTAATCAGTTTTATATGAACAAGATTAAATATTGATGGAATATTTTTAGTAGTCCCAATAAATCAATGATTGTGATTTCAACCACTAACTTCCTCACTATTATAAAGACATCAGTTTACATGTTTATTTTTTTACTTTTATTTAATCATATTTAAAATTTACTATGGTGGCTAGCTGATTGTCACGTATGAGTGATTAGGGTTTCATTTTCTAGGCCAACCTAAACCTTTGGCCTTCACTAGCCACCACGTTTTGGACACACTGTGCCTCCTTCCAGCCAACTCCTTTCGACTCTTTCCATCCACTTCTAAGCGGTTTCTCTTTCCCGAGGATTCAGATTTTGCAAGCGTCTTTCGACGTTTACCGGCCACGAATTTGTGACTGTGCTAGTTAAATTAAAATAAAGTTTAAAAATTAGTATTTATAATTTTCAGAAAATGTTAAAATTAAATATTTATATTTTAAATTAATATAAATTTAGATATAATATATTTATATTAATGTAAAATTTAAGAATTAGTATTAATATTTATAATTTAAATTAATATAAATTTAGATATAATATATTTATATTAAAGTAAAGTTTAAGAATTAGTATTTATAATTTTCAGAGAATGTTACAATGTTTATAGGAAAGTAATTTTCTTTTAGTTTCATGTTTTTTAATTATTATTATTATTGGTGGTAGGAATGGGGGAAGTATTTATGATTTCAAAGGAAATTAGATAATTTTTTATTCTTGGGTTTATGTAATGTTTCAAATTATTTGGCTAAATCATATGCTCTTCTATGTGGTCTCTATAGTCAAGGAGGGAAATATTAGAGCTCTTTTGGTTTTTGATGATTCAATGATTATTATTAAAGAAATTGTTGATAAAACCACTTTGGAAGGATCAAAATTAAAAAACATCATCTCTAGAATCAAACATGAAATTAGGTACTTCGTTGGAGTTTCATTCTTTCATATAAAGAGGGATCTGAACAAGGAGGTAGACCATTGGGATAAAAGAGTGATTGAGTGTAATCTTGACACCTTGGTTAAAAATAGGGTTTATGAATATAGGAGAATACCTTAATTTTTTAAAGTGTTTTTTAGTGCTCATTAAAGTAGAACAAAATGAAATGAAACACATATCTATAACATTAACAAATATATACAGAGAACAATAACATAGATATAGTGGAACTTAACTTCTATTCAATAAAGAAATCTGTTGAAACTGTAAAATGTAGAATGAAAACAATCTTGCATGAATGGTGATAGCTAATCTCTAAGAACATATGTGGCGGCTACGCACATTCGTTTGAGCACCTTACAATGAGGCCTCCGAGCCTTTTTAGCATCTATAAGTAATAATCAAACCCTAGACATCCAAAAACCTAACCCTAGGAGATGAAGCGCCAAAAGTCATGTGGGCCCCGATGGGGTAAGTTGGTACATCAACTTCCTAGGGTTGTAACTTTTTCATACGATCTATGTTTTAGGTATTTGATACCTCGTCAAAAATTTCTATCCGAGAAGTGCAACTTCCATTAATGGTTAAAGCATATCATTGGCAATTCCTTCCCCCCACAAGTCCAAAAAAACGTCTTTTAGGACCTCAAAATGACCCCAGAAGTTTGGGGCTCGAAAAACTGTAAAAAAACTACCAAAATGAAAATTGTAACTGCCAAGATGAAAGATGTGTGTTATCTAGTTGGAAGAGGTGGGTGGCCACCAATATCCACTTGGATCATATCCACATATGTAATTTCAAGAATATTATAGATGATCCAAATCCCTATAATGATTCAGGGTCGAGGAAGTAAAAAACCTACCCCTAAATGGCCATCACACTATGTTAAATATCAAGCCACTAGGAGGAGAATAGGTTCCATTCTATGTTATTGCATTTTTTTCCATAGCAGAGAAAAACAACCGGGAGTGAAAAAATAGAGAGCATAACATAGGGGGTTAATGTTTTGTAATAGCCTAATAGGCCATAGGTCTTAGGTAACTCCATAGAGAGTGCCTTCTCCTTTGTACATGCATTATTTCCATACCAGAGAAAAGAGAGCAAACCAACCTCACCTTCTAGCTGGGTTTTCTCCTATAATAGTTTCCTAAAGAAGATATTTGTGTTATTTTTTGGATGGTATGTGATTGTATTTTACTATTATCTAATTTCCACATTTTATATATTTCATGCATAAGAAGAAAACTAGTAACGAAAGATTCTAGAATCTAAAGGAAATTAACCTTCATAGTGTAGATTTTAGTTTTATTTATCATATATGTTGTGATGAACTATTATAGTGGAATATCCATGACAATTTATAGATCATATTGGTATTAGAGTAGGTTTTCTTGGGGTATTTGTGGAAAGTGGCATGATCGAGGAATCAACTTAAAGAGAATTCATAGAAACCCTATCCATGATAGATTTGTATATTCATAACAACCCTTGAGATTCATCAGAGGAGATAGTTGCGATGTTGAAAGAGAAAGTCCCTAACATATATCACAATATATCCCTCCTCATGGTGGATCTACCAAGAAAGCTCAAAATGTTTGGAGAAGTTGGAGGCTTGAACTCAGAGATTGGATCAAATAGAAAATCGAGAGATAATGAAGCACCAAAAATGAGTTGCAAAAATAACCTGAGAAAGAGAAGTTGAGTTCTAGAGCCATAAAATCTTCACAGTCCCTATTCAAGATCGAATAAAAAATAGACATAAAGCCATATAAAGGTGAGATAAATGCATCAAAACTAATCATTGGTTGCATCAATTAGAATTTTATTTTGGCGTTCACCATATAGATGAATAGAAAAATATTTCATTGGGTAGATTGAAGCTAGAGGGCCATGATTTAACCTGATGGGAAATCCATATGGAAACATTTAGGCCCAAGGGTGATCCACTAGTAACTAGGTGGGTTGAATTCAAAACCCTCATCAATTCCCAATTCTACCCTATCATGTATGTACAGGACTAGTGCATCTAGTGGCACTACATCATGCAGAGGCAGGGGAAGAGTGTACAGGAGTAGATCACTAAGTTTAGAATGATGGCCATCATGCTAGGTATGTCTCCCAAGAATCCATATGTACTCCTCACGTATTTGAGGGGTTTACATAATCATCTACGAAAGTAGGTGATTCTATTCAAGTCAAGGACAGTGGATGAGATGTGTGTACAGACACACTACCTGTAAAACATGGGCCAAAAGAAGGGGCAACTAAGTGGTTCTAAGTGGAAAGAGAGCCAAAGAGATTCCAAGGAGGGGAAGAAGTGGAAAGGAGGAAAAGATAAGAAGAAAAAAACCACTACACATCAATGAAAATATCCTAACAACCATTTCAATATTGATGGTGACACCGAGGAAATGAGTTGGAAACTACATCCAGAGATGAACCTAAAGAAACACAAGAAGGATGGAAATAAAAAGAACTTTCTAGGCACAAATTTGATCAATTAGGTTGAAAGTATCTTTGATGTGGATGAAAATATTGTTTGCACATCTATGCAAAAGCAAGTGAATATGAGTAACCTTCATCACCAGGAAGAGAAGGAGATGGATAAGATCTTCCACATCAAGATTCAAGTCAGGAAGATCAATATAGATGCATTGCTCAATTGTGGTTCATAGGCTAATATCATAGCAACGAATTTGGTAAGAAATATTGGATTGGAGGTTCATGATCATTCTAGCCCCTATCCATTGAGTTGGGTAAGCAAGGATGCAAAAATCAAGGTAACAAAACATTGCAAGATTAATTTTTTTGTAAGTGTTGATTTTATGGATGAAGTAGAATTGGATCCAGTGCCATTGGATGTATGCAGAGTAGTGTTGGAAGCCCCTACATTTATATGAGGGATGTTATATTCATGCTGAGATATAAATAGTACTACCTCATCAAGGATGGGAAATCCTTCATTATCAATACTCACAAAGGTAAATAAAAAAATTCACTGGTATGTGCCAATCAATCTAAGAAATTGATCAGTTCTAGTAAGAAATATGTTTTTCTTTTCCTAAGGGAAAATCAATTTGGTGAAGAGTCATTAAAATTAAATACATTGATGGAAGGATGTATTGAGAAGAAGAAAAATGATTTGGAGGAGTTTCTAAAGGAATATAGGGGAGTGTTCCAGGAGCCTAAAGAGATATGACCTAAGAGTGAAGTGGAACATGAAATCCAATTATTTCCAACCCCCCCCTTTCCAAATATTGGGCTCTATAGAAAGTCCATTATGGAAGCAAACAAAGTAAATAAGCGCTTGCAACATTTTTGGAGAAAGGTGTGATTCGACCAAGTACCTCACCTTGTGGGTCACCCATCATAATTGTGCCCAAGAAGGATGGGACCTAGAGAATGTGTATTGATTACAGGGCATTGAACAAGATTACACTTAAGAATCAATGCCCTCTTCCCAGGATCGATGATCTGTTGGACCAACTGCATCATGTCAAGTACTTCACTAAGTTGGATTTGAAATCAAGATATCACCAAGTACAAGTCAAATATGAAGATACCTAGAATATTTCCTTCAAGACAAGGCAAGGTCTGTATGAGTGCTTGGTTATGCCATTTGGTTTATGCAAAGCACCAGATATATTTATGAGAGTAATGAATGATGTTTTACACCTTTATCTAGATTCATTTTTTATTGTCTATTTGGATGATATATTGGCTTATAGTGCTACCTAAGAGGAGCACACCTCACATCTTATGCAAGTGTTAGAGACCCTGAAGAAGCACCAACTGTTGGACAATATCATAAATGCATATTTGCTCAACAATATTTAGTGCATCTTGGGTATACGATTAGTGGAGGTGAGCTCAAGATAGATCTTCCAAGATGGAGGCCATCATGAAATGGAAAATTCCTACAAATTGCACCGAACTTAGGAGATTTGTTGGGGCAGCACAATACTTGTGGAAGTTCATAGATTCATTTTAAGTAGTAGTTGCACCACTCCACAAATAACAACGGGTAGTAAGAATTTCCTGTGCAGGAAGAATTAGCAAAAGGCCTTTGATGAGATGAAAATAAATATCAGTCAAGCACTAGTGATTACACTACCAAACTTTTAGAATCCCTTCGAAGTAGAGACAAATGCAAGTGGGTATGCCATGGGAGCAGTCTTGATGCATGGAGGAAGGCTTGTATACTATCATTATGAAGTATTTCATGGGGTGGTTCTCAAATAACCTACCTATGACAAGGATCTCTATACCTTGGTACAAGTTGTCAAAAAGTGGAAGCACTATCTGATGGGAAAGGAGACCATCATCTACACAAATCACCAACTTCTCCAATATTTATAGGCCCGGAGTAACTTACAAGAAATTACACACTGCATATGGATGGGGTTCATATAACATTTTCATGTGGTCATAAAGTATAAGAAGGGTATCACAAACAAGTTGGCAGACCTGCTTTCACGACCGCCTACATCCAAGAATACAACTTTGGAACTATTATGCACATGGAGCCTTTTACGTATGATTCATATAAAGAGGTATACACAAAGATGAGGAGTTCAAGGAGGATTTTCAATATCTATATGGAATAATTTATATAGAAGAAGGTGACAAGAAGGTTGACTATCATTTCCAGAATAGTTTACTCTATAATCTCGACAAGCTCTATGTCCCTAAAGTTGAACGTTTGCAGCTTATCAGAGAGGCTCACACTTCCAAGGTTGTAGGAAATTTTGGTGTTGGGAAGACAGTTTCCAACATATAGAGGTATGTGTGCTATCCCAGAATGCAATAATATGCATCATGGTATATTAGAGGATGTATACTTTGTTGTACCAACAATCCTAGTGACAAGAAGAAAAGTCTATACCATCCCTTACCTATACCCACTCTGTTAGGATTCATCCATAACCCCTCTTAATTAGTTATCAGTTAGTTATCATTGTAATAAGTAGTCAACCCTCATTATCGGGACCATAGGTAGTTAGAAGGTTGGTTACTAAAATGTTATAAATTAGTTAGGGATAAAACATGGTATTGGCTCGTGGTATTTCCCATGGTATTTTTGGTTGTGAAAAATATTTAAAGAATGACTCTCTCCATTGTAAGTTGTGGAGGATTATTGTACTACAACTCTACTCATTTGGAGGTTTCCCCCTCGAAGAGGCAAGTGAAATAAGTTTTTTGTGGTATCACTATTATCTTTCTTATCTATATCTAATGTTCCTATTACTTGCGCAGTATATTTTCTTGTTCTATTAACTGTTCTAGGTATACTACACACTCAACATTGGGAAAGTATTTCCATGGATTTTGTGGGAGGTTTAATAAAAACCAAGAAGGGACATGACTATCTATTTGCAGTAGTTGATAGGTGATGTGGGATCATCCTTCTTCGAAATTATTGTACAATTGTCTAGACTATGAGATCTTGTGTTTTCAAGGGAGTTGGTTCCCAAAGTATTGATTTATTTGCAGTTTCCTATGTTTTGATGAGTAAGGAGTAAGATACATAGGATAAGGAGTTGATGATGATTTAAATTGTAATTGTTCTCGAATGTATGAGAACATGAGTGAATTTCTTTGTTGAGATATTTTATAGTGATTACATCTTTTGAATATTTGTAGAATCCTAAGATCAGGTTTTTGGATTGAGTTAGAGAGATCTTAGTGGTTTTTTGGAGAAATTTGTGGATCTGAGAAGATATTTAGGAGATTGTTGAGTTATTTTTGGATCTGAACAGTTTTTAGTTCAAAACCCTTTTGTACATGTATTGTAAGGCTTGGGGTTAGTTAGAGAGAGGAAAGAGTGAGGCCAGGTTGGTCGAGTGAGCCAAAGAAAGGAAATCTAGCTAAAGTGTGGTTGGCCCTTCATTGTATAATCAAGCCAAAAGGCAGAAAATAGGTCAACGGGGAGTAATTAGAACAAATAGGAGGAATTATTGAATGTTTCAGGTCGGAGAAGTCATTTTAGAGCCTTATGTAACTTATGTATAGTTCATTGAGCTAATATAATAGTAGAAAGCTATGTTTCAAGATTAAAATGAAGAATTATATGTTCAAGATGAGTTAAACCACTATTATTAGGGTTATGATGTGTATAGGTGTGTGAAATCTCAGTGGAAACTGATCTTGCAGGTCTTAGGTGATGAGGGATTGATATTTGCTGCATATTTATATGTTTCTACATGTGTTGTGTTGCAGTGGAAAAGACTCTATGGAAAGCATTCAATTTTGAACAAGTTATGGACTATTATAGTGATCATTGACCACTGTAAGGGTCAATGATTCTAAGGATTTGTTGCAGGTGAACATAGGAATTTGACAAAGGTAAATATTCTACGAGTATCGTTGGATCAAAATGAGAGTTTGTAATAGACGTTGATTGGGTGGATCAACCCCCGATAGAGTCAAAGGATAAAGGATTGAAAAAGTTTAAATAGTAACCGTCGATCATAGTGGAAGAGTGGATCTATGGTGAATATCCATATCGGGGTGAGAATAAGCAAGGAGATTAACGAGGAGGAGCGAACCCGTAATATTTATAAAATATGGTTTTGGAATCCGATCAATCGATCAGACGATTCACATTGTTTCAGAGGTTAAAAAGAACATTGGTGGACCATAGCTTTGGAGGGACCAAAATTGGTATAAGGTATGAGTTTGAGTTGTTTGGAACCCAACTATGTATATTTGTGGAATGGGTTAAGTCTTAGAGATTAATATTATGGGTTACATTTTAATGCTCTTTTTGTTAAATCGTGGCCATAGGCTTGGGTTCCATTGTGAAGACATTAATTAAGTGAAGACTGGTGATATACCAAAGAACTAGTTTTGAACCTGTGAACCATAAAACATAATCCTTCAAATGTTATATAATTGTATGTGGGGTAGTTAATGAAATATGGAGTCATTGAAGGGTTTTGATGTCTCCTTTTGGAGACTAATAGAATAGCCTTTAGTTATTTAAGGCTGTCTATTGTGGGTTACTGACCTGGTAGGTCATCAAGTGGTATCATACCAAGTAGAATCTCTTTGGGAGGTAGATCAGAGAAAGTTTTATTCTCTTGAAAGTCATTTGATGAAGTAAATGTACCTACAAATATAATTTGTCAGACAACTGGTAGGAAGTCAAAATTAGTTTTGATAGCACAGAAGGCATTCAAATTGTTGAATCTAATAATGTAAAGAAAAGTACAGAGAGAAGAGATCAGACCGTAAACTTTGACAGAACAAGGAAAACAAAGAAAGTGTTATTTGTGTGCAATTGATAGAGATAATGAAAATAAATGGAGAGAGGATCAGATTATAAATCTGATAGACAGAGGAATGGTTAAAAAGAAATTGTTTATTCAAGTGCATTGGATGTGGAAGAAAAGATCATGAAAATATGTTGTAGGTATTATTGATGTTTCTACAATAACTCTGGTTTTAATATTTTTTTGCAGATTGCAGGTAGTAGACAAAGAGGGTGTTAGCAGCATTACAACTAAGAAGAGTTGTAACATAGAACCAATTGTGTTCTTAAATGAGAAGATCATGTGAGATCTTAAGTAGTGGAAGAGCCTAAATAATTTCAATAGAGGTTGGATTGTGAGGACAAGTGCATGTTCTCAAAGGAAGTGGAAGTTGCAGAGCCTAATAGAGCAGAGGTTGCTCAAAGAGTGGTTCATAGGAAGAGAAATAGAGAATACCAATAGGCCAAACTCAAGGAGATAACTTGTTGAGGTATGAAAAGCAAGTATGGAGACTTGCTAAACGTGAGGGCTTAGGTGCAGTCCACAAGTGAACAATATGGAGTTCACAAAGGAAATGGGATCAATGACTACTGGAGATCATTGTAGAGGTTAAGAAAGAGGCCATGCAAGATCAAATCAAGATAGATTTGACAGAACATTATCTGAGATAGAAGTACAACTAGAGGTGATGGAACACCTGCTACAAAGAAAGGTGGATGCAAACCAGAGAAGAGGATGGAGTATGAAGAAGCCAGTTTGGTGGCCAGTGGTACAATTATTCGTAAAGAAACTGAGAAAAATCCTAAGGTAAATGAAGCATAGATAGAATGATTTAAAGAAGAAACAAAAAATCAGAGGAGTTGAGTTGATATTTAGGCCATTGACAGAAAAATAAGGATTTCATTATTGTGAACCAGAGTAAGGTAGAATCCTTAGAGAGGATGATGTCGAGAGAAGATATATTGTGGATCTTACATATTGCTTGGAGAATGAAGAGGAAGAGAGACTTGCAGGAAGTCTCATGAGCTTTTTGAAGAGTTCAAATCAACGTATGGATATGCTAACAAGTAAATTTTAAAGACGTAATGTTTTTATTTCTGATATATTGTGTGTGGTTGTAGATTTAGCAGGTGAAGATGTCTACATTGAGAAGGAAAAAAAATAAATGTACAAAAACATTTCAAGAAGACAGGATCATAATTTTATTCTGATGGAGGATGAGGCCAAAATGTCTTATGAAGACAATCAAGATGGAGGAAAACTGCATAAATTTATTGTTGCAGAAAGCGAGGTAAGATTGTCTCAAAAGCAAATCCAAGAGGAATACCATACACTACCAAACAAATGGACTGCTTGAAGATAGTAAGAGAAGTTTATTGCTACATAAAATAAGGTATATTTGACTCATGAGGATGGCCAAAGAGAAATTTAAGAAGAGGAGTGTTATGTTGCAGATTTGTTGGAGAAATTGTTGAAGAAATACGAGTCAAGAGGAGAAGCAAATCAGATAATTGATGTTTCATTTGAACAAAGAGGAATGGTGTTAGAAGAATCAATATAGAATTTACAGTCTCATGGTTTTAAAAGTAGTCATTGGTATGTTGTTGCGGGTATTGAAGGAAGAGAATGAAAACATATACAAAAAAAAATCATAAAAGAAGAAAGAGGGAAACACTTTGATATTGTGCTCACTGATTTTGAGGATGAATTAAAAGTTTTAGAGAATTTGCTAAGTAATCAAGATTCCATAAGGAAAGAAAATGCAGGCATAGATGAAGAATGTTCACACATGTTTAATCATGATAGAAGTTTTAATGTTCAATTTCATTCAAAGAATGTAGGTAAGGATGAGGATGGTGAACATAGATATGTAGAATGTAAAGATAAATGTAAAACTCACCTTCAACATTCAATCATGAATCTTGAAGATGAGATGATATTTTTTGAAAAATGGCTTGCAAATCATGTGATTAATGAAGACTACAAGAATGTTGGAGAGTTGGAAGAGTAGATGACAATGTCAAATCAATTTGACATAAGAGGTATTATGGGTAAAAGTCCTGAAGATATAAGTAAAGGAAAGGTACAAAAAATAATGGACAATTGAAATATTCAACAAGAAGATGGAAGCAAGAGACATATTATGTATCAGATAGTGGACATCAGTAGTGGAACAAATGAAATTTAGATTAAAATTTCTTAAGATATGCATATTGAAGGATTGCAATTGTCAGTAGACAAAAACAACAACAAGGATCAGGAAAATGACAATAGATTGCAGAGTAAAGAGATGTACCGGCCAAATGATAGACTAGACAATGTAATTGAAGGAATGAGGATGATTATGGTGAAGATGTCTCAAAGAAGATATGTAGAGGAAATGAATATCTACATCAACAGAGAAAGTGAGGAGACAAGAACCAGTACAATACAAGTAACAAGGGAAGATTGCTAAAGCAAATACAGTGGGGCATTGCAACATAAGAAATGGAAGTTAGGAGAGTTGCAGTCATTAGCAACAAGACAACAAAATAACAATGAAGAAAGTAGAGAACTTCAACAGAAAATATGGGATCCAGGAGGAGCTAAGTGATGAACTCATGATCATGAGATCATGGACATTTTATTACCTAGGGAGTCTGATGCAGGATCATCCTGCTTCGAAATTATTGTACAATTTCCTAGGCTAGGAGATCTTGTGTTTTCAAGGGAGTTGGTTCCCAAAGTCTTGATTTATTTGTAATTTCCTATGTTTTGATTAGTAAGGAGTAAGATAGATATGATAAGGAGTTGGTGATGATTTAAATTGTAATTGTTCTCGAATGTATGAGAACATGAGTGAATTGGTCTGTTGAGAGATTTTAGAGTGAGTAGATCTCTTGAATATTTGTAGAATCCTAAGATTATGTTTGTGGATTGAGTTAGAGAGATCTTGGTGATATTTTGGAGAAATTTGTGGACCTGAGAAAATATTTAGGAGATTGTTGAGTTATTCATGGTTCTGAACAATTTTCAGTTCATAACCCTTTTGTATATGTATTGCAAGTCTTGGGGTTAATTAGAGAGAGGACAGAGTGAGTCCAGGTTGGTCGAGTGAGATAAAGAAAGGAAATTTGGCTAAAGTATGGTTGGCCCTTCATTGTATAATTAGGCCAAAAGGTAGAAAATAGGCCAATAAAGAGTAATTAGAACAAAAAGGAGGAATTATTGAATGTTTCAGGTCAAAGAAGGCATTTTAGAGCCTTATGTAACTTATGCACATTTCATTGAGCTAAAATAATAGCAGAAAGATATATTTCGAGCTTAACCTGAAGAAGTCTCTGTTCATGATGAGTTAAACCACTATTATTAGGGTTATGATGTGTATTGGTGTGTGAAATCTCCATGGAAACTAGTCTTGCAGGTCTCGGGTTATGAGGGATTGATATTTTGTTGTATATTTATATGTTTCTACGTGTGTTGTGTTGCAATGGAAAATACTGTGTAAAAAAATTGATGTTGAACAAGTTATAGACTATTATAGTGATCATTAACCATTGTAAGGGTCAGTGATCCTAAGGATTTGTTGCAGGTGAACGTAGGCGTTTGACAAAGGTAAAGATGCTACTGGTACCGTTGGAGAAAAATGAGATTTTGTAATAGACGTTGATTGGGTGGATCAATCCCCGACAGAGTTAAAGGATAAATTGACAAAGTTTAAATAGTAACTATTTATCATAGTGGAAGAGTGGATCTATGGTGAATATCCATATCAGGGTGAGAAGGAGAAAGGATATTAACGAGGAGGAGCAGACCCGTAATAATTATAAACTGCAATTTTGGAATCCGATCAGACGGTTCACATTGTTTCAGAGGTTAAAAAGAACATTGGTGTACCATACCTTTGGCGGGACCGAAACTGTTATAAGGTATGAGTTTCAATTGTTTGGAATCTGACTATGTATATTTGCGGAATGGGTTAAGTCTTAGAGATTAATCTTATGGGTTACGTCTTAATGCTCTTTTTGTTAAATCGTGGCCATAGACTTGGGTTCCATTGTGAAGACAAATATTAATTGAGGATTGGTGATGTACCGGAGAACTAGTTTTGAACCTGTGAACCAGAAAACATAATACTTCAAATGTTATATAACTGTATGCGGGGCAGTTAATGAAATATGGAGTCATTGAAGGGTTTTGAAGTCTCTTTTTGGAGACTAATAGAATATACTTTAATTCTTTAAGGTTGTCTTTTGTGGGTTACTGACCTGGTAGGTCATCAATAGGTTCAACAAAATGTGCATTCTCATGCCTTGTCGAAATACCATCAAGGCACATGAATCAACAAACTTGTTCTTTGAACATGTATAAGTGCACTTTGGGATACCAAGCAACATCATCTCAAACATGGACACTAGATTTCTCAATGCCTTCTATACTAAATTATGGAAGAAGATGGACACTAATCTCAAGAGGTATACAACATTCCATCCATAGATATATGGGTAGACAAAAGTAGTCAACGGGACTTTGGTGCAACTTTTGACAGGTTACAATCAGAAAGATCCAAATACCTGGGATGAAAATATGATCTATACACAACATTATTATAATTGAGAATGTAACATACCCCGCCACCCACAGGTCGGGGTACGCTACCTTCTAGCCCACCCTTGGACTTATTTCTCTTACCAATACCTTTTTAATTTAATAAGGATGCATTAAAGAAAATATCTAACGACATGCACAACAATAACCAACAAGCATGCATATTCTGAAGATTTAATTAAATGATAAATAAATACAAGTGGAATACAATCATATACATGTAAATAATACCAAATCAGAGAGCACTTATATTTATAAAAGAAGACACCAACTGGCTGCAGACCAAGGACGTTCCACCCAACCATAGACACTATTGTTCTGAATCTCAACAACAATGTCACCCCCGAGCCAGGGCTATGAATCCACAAGGACAATTCCAAAGTGTTACTTGGCTTCCCAAACCAGTCAGCACTCAAGATATCACAGGATTTCCTAGCACTCATAACAATCCAGGTACCCAGCTTGCACCACCCAAGAGAATGAACCCCCACCCTTCTCTGCCATGCAGTCCCTCAGGTAGTCCTTCTCCTTCCAGGGCTCTAGTGAAATTGGTCCATAATCTCCATGTTGTAACTCTCAGGACTCACAGTTGTGAAAAAAGATGGACATAGGCCAATGCATCTCAGACATGTAGGCCTCAAGTCATGGCTAGATTACACTAGCGATCACTAAAACCAACAATACCATGGCTACTCTTCGACAGTTTGTTTCGCTTTCCCCAAGCCAAGACATAGATGATGAAGGATGAATGAGTGATAGGTAAGAATGTAATGATTGAACGAGTTAGTAAGTGAGTGAACCAATGAACCAGTGAGAAAGTGAACGAGTGAAAAACGAACCCCCCAACTGACCAGGGGCGGGTTTAAGTATTTCGTGGGGAATCAAGAACCTCCTGGCCTTCTCCAAGAAGCTCACGTAATTGATCCGCTCCCTTAGACACAATTGTAATTAAAATAGGAAATAAACATTTAGCCCCTCAATCCCCCTCTCTTGTGGAATCATAGCCCCCTATAACTCTAGTCCTTGTCCGTCTAGCAGCCAGCGATGTGTTTATTATTAATAATGATAAAAAAATTCCATTTATTAGGCACACTGGCCTCTTTTAATTGTTTGGGCCCTCTGGTCTCTTGACAATTAAAAAAATACATTATTTAATATGGGGCTCAAAACCTGGGGTGTTAAAGAGAAATCCACACTTCTATCTGTAAGTCACCCTTTGAAACTTGCTTTGGATATTCACCACCTTTACCCTTATATGTTGTATATGTAAAACAAGGAGGAGCGAGGGAGTAACTCACATGAGATGAATGTTGTATATGGAAAACAAGGAGGAGTGAGGGAGTACCTCACATGAGATGCATTAAAAGTGGAAAACATTATTGAGAAGATCAGGGATATCCATTTTCAAGTACAAGAGACACTGAATAAGTTTTGGGAAAAGTACAAGGCTAGACATGAATGACACATAATAGAGAGAGCATTTAGAGTGGGAGACAGAGAATGGTTATAGTTGAATAAGGAAATACTACATGGTCTTGGTAATAAGATCAAGGCTCTACACTATTTTTCTTTTGAGGTATTGGAAAAGGTGGGAGATAATTCCTACATACTCAATATAAACCCATACATGTGCATTTACTCAGTAGATAAAGTGTAGAATCTCAAACCCTATGAGCCCTCAATGTTGGATTAAGAGGAGGAGGAAGAATTCCTACCTTCCATAGTGGATTTAGAACCAGATGCTCAGGAAGAGTTGGGAAATGAAAATTTTACAAAAGCGATTTGTAACTACAGGACAGGGGTAGCATGACCTTTGGTACGTTGGGTTGAAAGGACAACTTCCAAGAAAAGAAACATGGTACTTCAGGGAGAAGGTAGAGGAAATATTTCCTCACCTCATTTAGTAAATATGTTGGCAACCAAAAGCCTCCCTAAATTGGGAGGTATGATCTATATTTGATCATTATATTATTTTCTATCTATCATGATTCTCTCATAGTGGAGAAAATTGTAGGAATCATCTTGAAGTGTCATTGTAATGACAGGTCCCAGTTTGGAAAATTGGGGTTTGAAACTTTCCAGATCCATTTTGAGGCATCAAATGACATTTTTTGGGATGAAAAATTTCCTAGTAAAGATTGGAACCCATGAATCTATTCTACACATTGATACCTTTCTAACTATGAAAACATCACATCAGTCAGATCTTGTATGCAAAAGTTATGCCTCATGCAAGTTGACCTACCCTGTTGACCACCATGGTACGCGAGGATGCCACATCATCCCCCTTCACTCATGCATATGGGGATAGACATGTATGTAATTTCAAGAATATTCTAGAAGGTTTGAAACCATATCATTATTTAGGGTTGAGGAGTTCAAAAACCTACCCCTAGATGGTTGTCGTGCTATGTTAAATATTGGGCTAGTAGGAGGAGAAAGGGTTCCATTCTATGTTATTGTATTTTTTTCCATAGCAGAGAAGAACAACGAAAGTGGAAAATTAGAGAGAATAACAGAGGAGGTTAATGTTGTATAGAAGCCTAATAGGCCACAGTTCTCAGGTAACTCCATAGAGAGTGCCTTCTCCTTTGCACTTGCATTATTTCCACACCAGAGAAAAGACAACAGAGTGACCTCACCTTCTAGCAAAGTTTCCTCTCATAAGGGCTTCCAAGAGAAAATATTTGTGTTATTTTTTGGATGGTGTGTGATTGCATTTTATTGTTCTCTATTTTACTCATTTGATCTATTTCACAAATAAGAAGAAAATAAGTAACTAAATATTCTAGAATCTGAAGGAATTTAACCTTCATAGTGTAGATTTCAGTTTTATTTATCAGATCTGTTGTGACGAACTGTTCTAGTGGAATATCCATGGTAGTGTACAGATCATGGGTTAACTTTTGGATCTTGAGAGGTGGAGAGTATTGAATGGGATTGGTGGGAGGGGAAACAGTGGGAAGAGAATGGGGAATAAATGGGGTCCTTTTTATTTGAGAATTCACCACATGTTGGGATTTTCTAGATCTTTGAGATGCTTCCAAACAAGTAGTAGGATGAGGTATTAGGAATTGTCCATGCATTTCTTCTTTCATACAAATGATAAATCATTCCTTGAAAAAAGTATCAGACATGCCATTGGTGTGGATGGCCAATTGCTCAAAAGTGAAGATGAAATCTTTGACTAATCCAAATTGTCTAAGCTTTGTTAGTCATACAAAATAACGTGACTATTTCAAAGTGTGTATATATTAAATCTAAGACAAATTGTGTCCAAATAATATAACCCCCATGAGATTTATTATTCCATTGCCACCATTGTTAATGTTCAGGATATGAATATAAGATACCCACACAAGTTTCATCAAGTCATGTGTGATGTCATCTAAAGAAAAGTATTGTTTTCTATAAGTGACCCATCCTATGGGGTTGATCCATTAATTTGTTGAGATCAACTTTAGGAATTGTGTGACACATGTGAGTCATATAATCATGAACAAATAGGGTGTTGTGATGCACATTGGGATGGGATGATTCAACCCCTTCCTTCGGTGAAGGTTGATTCAACGATTGATAAACTGAGGATTGTGAAGTGAGGATGTAGTTTTGTATCACCGTGAGTTTGTACATCTAGTTGGTAAGTGAATCCAAATTTGCTATCTTGTCATGGATGGCATCCATATGTTGTTGAGCATAATAGCGGTTTCATTCTATCTTGCATTGTAACTCATCACATAGAGCTTCTAGGGAAGAGACTCCGGTGGATAGTTCTATGCCTTGAGTGGTAGCCATAGAGTTGTGGGTTGACAAGAAAAAAGTTATGGAAGAGTGGTACTAATGTTATTAACACTATGTCTTAGGTATTTTGAGATAGATGCCTCGTAGTGGTGTGGGTGGGTCCACCAAATAGACATTCTAGAGAGTGGTACCATGATGAACAAATTGGTGCAATGATTTTGTTGAAATAGGTCTCAAATAAGGGTGCGGGAAGGACCCATACTTTGCTTCTACTACTCTTGGTAGAGATGTACTCTCTCCTAAATATTACTACATTGATAAAATTCCCAAATTCTTAATATTGCAATTTATGTAGGAATTTTGTGTACTAGAAATCAAGGACATGGTTTCTAGGGTCCCAAGGGCAAGGGAGTGTCAGTTTTTGTATCTCTTTGATATATGTGCAGGGTCCAATAATAATGCTCGGACTAATATCTCAAGGAACCAACTAATAATGCTTGACCATACCCTTATCTAAAGATGGTTTCGAGTAACTTAAAGGACTTCCAATATACCATAGGTTACGTGGAAGTTAAATTCTGTATACACATGATGTCTGATGTGGTACTACTCGAAGGTGTACCAATAGTGGTTATAAGGGTGTCCAACCAAGTAAAATTGTTTGTATTCGCCACCTGTATTCTTCTCCTAACATAGATTTATCCAATGAATAAGGGATCACTTTGTTATATATAAATGTCATATAATACATAGATAAAGGGATTACTATGGATACTAGCTACACACCATTCCATTTTTGTTAAGAATATCAACTTAATAACAACACTATCAAGTTGTTTTTCATAGCTATCACAATACATTGAAGATGAACTTTCAATGAACATTAACAGAATCATCGTTCTCGCTCCCTAACACCGGTGTCTTGCAACTACGCAAAGGCCCTGGTAGTTAGTTAAGGCACCCAAAGGCCTTGAGAGGCAAAAGTTGAATGGCCAGTCACGACCAATGCAAACCAATGAATCACGTGGGAGAGACAACAATGGCAAAAAGTACCTGTTAGGATCAGGGGCATTCAAGGCTAGTTAAATTTAACATAATGAATTTAGAACTAGATATTAAACCAGGTAACATGATGAATTTAAGACAGGTAGCAAGTCATCTTATCATCTTAATTTCTAGGTGAAAGTTCTAGCTTGCACGCTGTTATACTAACGAAAAAATATCAACTTAATAATAATATTATTAATTTGAGTTTTTTCAAGGATATTGTTTGTTGTGGAGTCTCATTATCTTCCTAATTTATATGTAGGTCAAAGAAACTGTAGGATACAGTATTCATGGCCCCCCAACCATGAGGAGGCCATAACTTTTGTTTTTTTGTCATTCAAATATTGAAATTCGTAGTTAATCTGGACAATTTATTATAAAGTAGCAAATATAACTGTAAAAATTATGTTAGAGTTTTTTACTCTAGAAAACAACCCTATTTTATGAAGGAATTGTATTACGGATTATTATATTATGAAAGAAAAGACTACCTTCATTTTGTTAAATAATGAAAAGAAAGGACATTGTATATCTGTGTTTGTATTGTGTATCTTTTCTAACATATATCACAATACATGCAAGATGAACTTCCAAGCTACATTAACCCAACCCAAAGTCGAAATGCTAATCACGGCCAATGCAAACCAATGAATCATGTGATAGAGATAACAATGGCCAAAAGTACAGCAATAATTGTGAGGATTAGGCGCATTCAAAGCTAGTTAAATTTAACATAATGAATCTAGGACCAGATAATAAAGGCAGTTAGCAAGCCATCTTAATTTGTAGGTGGAAGTTTGAAGTGAGCATAAGAGTTTCCGTGATCTTAATCTTGGATAACAATACAAGGGAAAAGAATAACAAAAGACTGAATTAAATTCTGAACCTTGTAAAAGCCTTATCCCAGAAGTACAATGGGTTATCCTTTTACATTCAACCGTTAAATTAAAAGAAATTGAACATATAACTCAAACAATCTGAATTAAGATGGATCTGTACCAACAACGAAATTATAACTTATATAAAATAAACAAATATCAATTTTGTATTTTGCCTATTCAAAGTAATACAATCACTTCAATTCAAAGTAACACAGTTACAATCACTTCAGTTAAATTCTTTGACAAAGCATTGGGAGCGTGGACTTTCAATGTTTTACAGTTGGGCTGTAGCAAATAGCCATTGACATTTCTCATACAGTCTCATCTTTGCTTGTTTTGCCAAATCGAATTTCAATGGAATGCCCGGTATTTGCATGTGTTTTCTGCATACAGGGCAATTAAGCTTTGTTTGGCACCACTGATCAAGGCAACCTTTACAAAATAGATGACCACATGCTGTAACACACGCTCCAGGTGCCCTGACACTCTCCAAGCATATATTGCATTCAGGAAATTCTTCGCTGCTGCTGTAAATGGGGAAAACCCTCCTCTGACACACATGGGTTTTGCACACTGGGCACTCTCTGCTACACACATGGGTTTTGCACACTGAGCACTCTCTGCTAGTGCCCACAAAACTGTTTACACAGTGCTCACAGAAGACATGGCCGCACATAGTTACGAGAAGGGATTCGTCCATACCTACGTCAGGGCTGCACAGATTGCACTTCAACAACAAATGGCGTTGCTGCAGATCGTCGTAAATGAATCTCAATGCCATCTTCTTGAATGTCCCGCAAGCTTCAGATTTGAGGTTCCTGAAAATCCCACAACAGTAATCCCACAAGACTGAGAAGACAAATCCCACAAGACTGACAAGACTAACAAAATCTTCTTGAAAATCCCACGAGATATTTTCGAAGTCGTAATTACCCCAAGAGTTTGGCTGTTCCCAGGCGTCCGCCATTTGAGTTTGTACTTTCTTTTCTTTCTGTACCAACCAAGCTTTACGTTTTCGGTGTAGCATATAGGCTCACATATATAAAAAAGAGCATGTCTGTAAATAGCCGATTTGCTGCATATTTATATTTATATCAAACTGTTCACTGTCTCTTGGTTTTTTTTTTTTTTCTTATAATTTTTCTATCAAATTGTTCACTGCCTCTTGCTTTTTTTTATTATAGATTTTCAACTGTTCACTATTGGTTGTTTTTCTATTATAAACTTAAACCTAAAGAATTATTTACACTGCTATTATAATAAAACTGTTTTTACTGTTTACTGTCTCTTGCTTTTATAGATTTTCAATTGTTCACTGTTTGTTGTTTTTCGATTATAAACTTAAACCTAAAGGATTATTATTTACACTGTTATTATACTAAAACTGTTTTTACTGTTTACTGTCTCTTGTTTTTTTTTTCTTATAGATTTTCAATGGTTCATTATTTGTTGTTTTTCTATTATAGACCTAAACCTAAAGAACTATTATTTACACTGTTATTATAATAAAACTGTTTTTACTGTTCACTGTTTCTTGCTTTTTTTTTTTCTTATAGATTTTCAATTGTTCACTATTTGTTGTTTTCCTATTATAAACTTAAACCTAAAAAGTTATTATTTACACTGTTATTATACTAAAACAGTTTTTTTCCTATAGATTTCCAACTGTTCACTGTTTGTTGTTTTTCTATTATAAACATAACGGATTATTATTTGCCCTTTCTTTTTCTATAATTTATTCTATTATAGCTGTGCTTACGTTTTTATATATGATAAAAATATAAGAAGACCATGTCTATAAATAGTTGATTTGCTGAGTATTTATATCAGACTGCTTAGTGCATGTCTGTAAAATGCCAACTTAATGTCCGTAAAATGTCAATTTAATGTATATAGGTTCTCATATATAAGAAGTGCATGTTTATAAATAGTAGATTTGCTGCTTATTTAGAGTATGTTTATTTATATCAAACTGCTTAGAGCATGTCTGTAAATAATCGATTTTCTTCTTATTTTTAATTATATTTAACTTTCTATTTTGGTTGATTTTCCATTTATAATTGGAAAAGATTAATTTTCTTTTAATAGTATACCACTTCAAAATATAGATGATTTTTATTATGATATTTTTCTTTTAAAAATACATTTATTTTAATAGTACATCACTTTAAATAGATGAATTTTATTATGATATTTTTCTCTTAAAAATATTTTTTTTTTTCATGAAGCAGTCCATGTAAATGTAATATTAAGATTTAATGCAAATTTAAACATTCCTTCTCTATTTTCTAAAAATTAAAATGAAAATGTGAATCAACCACTTTTAAGAATGGTTTTTTTCTAATGAAAAAATCTTTATCTATTTTCCAAAAATTAGAATGGAAAATGTGAATCAGCCACTTATAAGAATAGCTTTATTTATGAAAAAAATTGTTAGTAATATGTTAAATTGTTATTAGTATGTTAAGTGTGGAAACTAAAATTGTTAGTAATGTGTTAAATGTGGAATGGACATGAGTGTACTTAATGAGTATTGAGAGATTCAATAGCTTGTTAAAATTGGATATACAATAAGTATTTGGTGATATTTAAAAAAGAAATAAGTTAGTCATTTACATTGGTGTTTATATGAAATGTTTATGAAGAAAGTTGGAAAATGTAAAGTTAAGTTATTTGACATATTAATATATGTAAAATTGTTAATATTTACATTTTATTTTGTATTTTGGTCTTAAATATTTAATTTAGTATTTTAATTAAGCATAATCTGAAGTTAATAAAATAGTTTGTATTTTGATTATTTAGAGAGGAGAGAATGTAAGATTTTATAATTTGTACAAGCAATTTTAAAATTTTATAATGGTAGTTTAAAGTAAATATTAATTCAACATTTTTATATCATTCGATATAAGTTGTTTTTTGTTTCTAAATATCTCCCATTGTGTAAGGAAGCTAGTTGGATGCATCTTAGTCATAACAATGCATATGACTAGAAGAGAGGATAAATGAAAGGAAATTATCTCCACCAAGAGTGAAATTTGAGGTTTCATGGGACTTTTTTTTTGGATTTTGGTTGTATTTGATGTCTAGAAATTTATGGAAAACTAAGTTTTTAATTTTGATTAAATTTTTTCTCACTGTAAATTTTGTGATGTTCTCCCTCTACCACTAAACCATTAAAGGAAAACTAATTTTTTGATTTGTAAATAAATTTTTTCTTAGTATCATATTTTGTGATGTTCTCCCACTACCACTAAACCATGAGAGGCATTGGTGAGTGTAGAGCCATCAAAAAACAATTTCATCCACGACCTCAACAATACCGCCAAACACATAAATGAAAATAACACTAGTGTAAGAAAAAATGTGATGCAAGAGCATCGTCATCAATCTAGAGAGGTCGAGCAGAGGACAGCTCTGCACCCAACGCGCACATTTCAAACTATTTTGAATTTCGAGGAAAACACATCCTTTTGATGTTTTAAATCCATTGTAATTAAATCCCTTTAATATTTGGAGGCTTGATCCATTGTATAGGATCACAAGAGATTGTAATCATCTTAATTATCTGTAGGATTATACAGATTTCAAGCATCGACTCTTATCTAGTTTGTAAATGCACATTCAATGTAATATGCCTTAGTAGATGAATGTTTTAATTGTGATAGGATAACACTAAGGTAGGTTGGAGGGAAGGCTCAAGAAGCTCCTTGTGTATAAATATATGTAAACTATGCCCAAATGAGTCTATTGAATCTCATTGTT
Source organism: Picea engelmannii (assembly GCA_009831015.1). Classification (NCBI taxonomy): domain Eukaryota; kingdom Viridiplantae; phylum Streptophyta; class Pinopsida; order Pinales; family Pinaceae; genus Picea; species Picea engelmannii. Next base: position 186,619 of record ML795289.1, read on the forward strand.
ACAGCTGCTGAGATTGGGGTTATTGTTGTTGAAAATTATTGTTATTGTTGTTGGTTATTATAGAGAGTTGATGAGAACTGTATGAGTCCATGTACATACTTTGTTAAATGAATACAATCATAAAGGTTTGATTCCAAATTCATGGTGTTACTTATTTCTAAGTTCATTGAGTAAATGTTATGTTATTTTCTTTATGTGGTTGATTATGCTCATATGTATGAATTTCTTAGTTAGATAGGGGAATTGTTAATGTTTCTTTAAGTTTCAATTGTTTCTTTTCTGAGAGCTCTGGTGCAAGGAGTGCACAATGCCTATAAGTTGTGTGAAGGCCGAGTCGAGTTTGAATCAGAAGCTCAGAAGAGGTAGCATGAAACTTTGCAGAGGCAAGTGCAAGGAGTGCACAATCGCTCAGTGGAGAGAAAAATTGAGAACAAACTCATGCAAGGTGTGCATTGGGCTTGCAATCAGTTGAAGTGTTGAAGAGTCTAATTCTGGAGAGCACAAGGAGTGCGTGAAATGTTCTTAAGAAACTCCAAAGGATCAAGACGAACAGGCACCAGAGGTGCACATGAGTGGCTTAGAAAACTTTCTAAGTCTAAAGTTGTAAAGTGTTTAGAGGAGCGCAAGGGAAGGCGCTAGTGGTTCAAATTTCATCGTTTGGTCAAGATCATGAGGGATAATGACCAAGATCCTTTGAAAAAGGAGGATTTTTATTAGTTTGGAGGACGAGCGGACGAGATCCACTCGTGGAGAAACCAAGTCTTTCCTATCCGCTAGATCTGGGAAAGTAGCACGGGAGTTACCACAGAAAATCCTCCAGACTTCACGAATTCAATAGATTTGATTCGAGGAGTATGCAGGAGTCGGAACCCCCCGAAGTTATGAAGTCTGAAACTTGTATGGATCGTTGATTCCATTGGAAACGTGTTAGTGGATCGTCAAGTCTAGAAGACCGACCATCCGAGAGAAAGGGGACGTGATTGTGAAGAGTTGGCAATTCCCTCAAGCTCTGAAGAGTGGAGTAGATCCCCGTCGTTGATAAATAGGAGATGCATGGCAGTAGATCTCAAGATCTAGGGATTCAACACTTTGGGAGATATGTGAAGTGGTGCTTTGAAAAGTACCGAAGCCCCAATCTGTGAAGTGAATTTTCAACCGTTGATATGTGGAAGTACCGGAACCATCCAATATGGTTCAAAGTTCGGTTCTCCAGGAGCATAAAATATTGGAGCGGATAGGATCGTCGAAGCCCGAAATCTTGAATTCTCTGGGAATTTGAAATTTAGCCCACAGTTTTTGGCCCACGGTTCCTTGAAGGACTTGTGAGTACTTAGGGACCCACAAAAAACATATTTTTCATTCCAGAAGAAGGACTTATGACCTGTGTAGTTGGTTTTGAGGGATCAAAAGGATCTTGCGATCTGCTCCAACTCCTGAAGTCAAACGATCCTAGACCGGGAGGTCACACAGACCTTAGGGAGTGGGTGGGGGTTTGCATCAATTGGTATCAGAGCCTAGATAATTTTTCATATGATACCATCAAGTGGTATCAAAGCCTAAATTGTGCTCTGTGTCAAGAAGAACTTGGTAACATGCCACCAAGAAGACGCAGGGACAAACCTGTAACAAATCCAGCGATGGAAGAAGAGATGAGGCGACTCCATGTGAGATTAGATGCCATGGAGACAATGCAGAGGAGAGCACCTAATGCTGGTGACATCAGTGAGGCTGAGAGTGAAGAAGTAGAAGGAGAAGCAGTTGTAGGAGAATAAGTTGCAGAAGAGCGAATGTTGAGAGTTGTTGTCAAAATGGGAGCTAGAGCAAAAATAGAGGTCCCAATGTATGAAGGAAACTTAGATGTTGAAGAGCTACTAGATTGGATAAGTGATTTGGAAAAGTACTTTGATTATAAGGAGATCGATGATGAAAATAAAGTGAAGCATGATGTTACCAGATTGAAGGGACATGCAACGTTATGGTGGGAGGAATTGCAAGCTGACAGAAGATGCAAAAGTAAGTCCAAAATCAAAAGTTGGGATAGAATGGTAGCTAAATTTATACCCAAAGACTATCAGATAAATTTGTTTAGGAAATTACAAAACCTAAGACAAAAGGGCTTGTCAGTGAAGGAGTACACTGAAGAATTTTACAGGTTGAACATCATAGCAGGTCATCGAGAGAACAATGAGGAAAAAACTGCCAAGTATATAAGTGGCCCGAGGTATGAGATTCAAGATCAAGTCAACATGATGATAGTAAGCACTATAGAGGATGCTTATCAGGTGGAAATGAAAGCAGAGGAAAATTTGGCCAGGAAGAAAAGCCAACGAAACAAAGGGAAAACCCCAAATAGAGGTAAAGGAATTGCCCAAGAAAAGTTCTAGAAACTGAGAGTTAAAGCTAAAAAGTATCACAGCTAGGCAGAAAGAGGAGGAAGTTCCAGAGGGGGACACTGTGGTGGAAGAAACTCTTTTTCTTGAGGAATAGGAAGAGGCAGAGGGGGAGAAGTGAAATGTTATGCATGTGGAAATATAGGGCATATGTCTTGGGAATGTCTTGAGAAGAAGAAAGATGAAGGTGGAGAAGCTCACATTTCCGAAGACATAAGAGGAATATGGAGGAAGAAGAAACAAAAGATGGGAGGTCCCTCATGATGAAGAAAGTTATCATAAAACCAGAGAAAGGGGCAAAATATCCAGGTCAGAGGAACAATTTGTTCAGAATTGTTTGCAAGACCAAAGACAGGGTATGCAAAGTAATCATAGATAGTGGGAGTACTGATAATCTGGTATCCATAGAAATGGTGGAGAAACTGGAGCTGGAGACAACTACACATCCAAACTCGTACAAAGTATCATGGTTGCATAAAGAACACCAAGTGATGGTAAGTTGACAATGTAAAGTCGAAATTAAGATAGGAGGTTATAAGGATGAAATTTTGTGTGATGTCATACCCATGGATGTTTGCCATGTTTTGTTGGGAAGACTGTGGCAATATGACAAAAATGTTGTACATGATGGAAGGGAAAATAATTACACCCTTGAGAAGAATGGTCGTAAGAATATGTTACTGCTAATAGAAGACAAAGGAGTCAAGGAAGAAGCCAGTCCTAGCATACTTCTCATGAGTGGGAAGGAACTCTTGAGCGAAGTCAAGAAGGAAAAAGAGATGTAGTTTGTTGTGGTGAGGAATCCCAGAGTCATCCGTACGAATACTTCTATGGATGATATACCTGTAGGAATTCAAGAATTGTTGGAAGAGTTTGTTGATATCATGGTGGATGAATTACCTCGTTATTTACCACTCATCAGGAGTATCATTCATCACATTTACCTTATTCCAGGAGAAAGTTTTCCAAATAAAGAAGTGTATAGGTTGACACCTCAAGAGAATGAAGAGGTCAAGAATCAAGTCCAAGAGGTTTTGGATAAAGGTTTAGTCAGAGAAAGCTTGAGTCCATGTGCAATACCAACTATGTTAAGTCCAAAGAAAGATGGAGGATGGAGAATGTGCATAGATTATAGAGCCATCAATAAGATAACCATTAGGTGCATATTTACTTTACCCAGAATGGATGATTTGATGGATTTCTAAAGTGGAGCAAGTTATTTTTCCAAGATAGACTTGAAAAGTGGCTATCATCAAATAAGAATGAGATAAGGAGATGAGTGGAAGACAACATTCAAGATGAATGAAGGATTATACGAGTGGCTCGTTATGCCACTTGGATTAACAAATGCCCCGAGAAAATTCATGATATTAATGAATGATGTACTCAAGGATTTCATTGGTAATTTTGTAATTGTGTATTTGGATGACATTTTAGTTTTCAGTAAGATTGAAGGAAAAAATTTTAGGCACTTGAAACTGGTGTTGAAGAGGTTGCAGTCGGAGAAGTTGCTGATAAATCCGAATAAATGTTCTTTCATGAAGACATAACTCATATACTTGGGTTTTGTGATCTCTTCAAATGAGTTGAAGATGGATCCATAGAAGCTAAGGGAAATCAAAGAATGGCATTCTCCAAGAAGCCTGTTTAAGGTACAAATTTTTCATGGGTTAGAAAGTTTTTATAGGAAATTCATCAGGAATTTCAATAGCATTTGTGCACCCGTACTAGACACTTTACAAAAAAAACATAGATCCTTTAATTTGATAGAAGAAGTTGAAAAATACTTCAGAGTATTGAAAGAAAATATAATAGAACAATTGATTCTGGTTCTTCCAGATTTCAAGAAGAAATTTCACGTGAGATGTGATGCAAGTGGACTAGCTATTGCTACAGTATTGATCCAAGACAATAAGTTTGTTGCTTATTTCAGTGAGAAGTTGAATGACACTAAGAAGAAGTACTCAACGTATGAAAAATAATTTTATGTTGTACTACAAGCACTGAAAAATGGAGGAATTACCTTATTCCGAAGGAGTTTGTCTTGTACAGTGACAATCAGGCTTTACAGTTCGTAACTAGACATGAGAAGTTGAATCAAAGACATGATAAATGGGTAGAATTCATGCAGAATTTTACTTTTTTTACTAAGCACATTAGTGGTATCACTAACAAAGTTGTTGATGCTTTGAGCAGGAGATGTTTGATTATGCAGGAATTCCAAGTGGAGACCTTAGGGTTTGAACAACTTAAGGGACTCTATCCAGAAGATCTATATCTCAAGGAGGCTCATGAAGCATGTGAAAACCCTTTTCTAAGGGACAGAAGCCAGTGGATAGAATATTTGATCCAAGATGGACTATTGTTCAAAGGAAGCCAATTGTGTATTCTGAAATGCTCAATGAGAGACAACTTGTTGAAAGAAAAGAACAGTGGAGGATTGGCTAGACACTTCGGCCATGACAAGACTTATGCACAAATGAGTTCTTCATAAAATTGGCTAGGTATGAGGTCTGGCATGAATAAATTCATGGATAAATGTAGAGTCTTCTAGTATGCCAAAGGGTAACTGCAAAATACTGGCATTTATCAGCCATTGCCTATTCCAGATAGGTCGTTGGATGCTATAAGCATGGATTTTTTGTTGGGATTGTTGGATTACTGAGAGGGGGGGTGAATCAATAATAGAGAAATAAAATCCCTTTTCACCATAAAATGCAAGTGTTATATCAATTTAGCATTATCATACAATAGTTGCAGAGTAAATAAAAAATGAACAAATGAGCAATCCCACACATACACAATACATCAATGTTTTACGTGGAAACCCAAAGTGGGAGAAAATCACATAATGCTTTTTCTTATATGTATTTAATAATTACATTCATTGGAAGCACCAAATTCCTTTGCTTTCTAGTGGCAACTAGAAGGAGGCTCCAACCCCCTAGTTTCTTAGACTACAACCTGAGGGAAGCTCCAACTCCCCAATTCTATGGCTACAACCCGAAGGAGTCTACAACCCCCTATGTTCTCCGGCTACAACCGGAAGGTGGCTACAACCACCTGTCCTTGTCCTCTCCAACCACCCTGGTATATAAGTAAAATGATGGAACCACTATCACACTATCACTGTGAGATATACTGTTGTAAACCTATACGAATCAACCTACACCAAACAACCTGAACCATGCATCAACCATGCATCAACCTGTACCTCAAACTGTAATCAAACTATACCATAAAAAAGTGCATCAACCATGCCCCAAACTGTACCAAACAACCTGTAATCAACATGTACCATAAACAAGTGCATCAACCATGCACCAACCTGTACCATGAATAAGTGCATCAACCATGTACCAAACTGTATGAATAACCTGTCACAACAACCTGTCCAAACAACCTATCACAACAACTTGTCTCATCAATATTATCAACCAAATCAGATCTACTCACCAAGATCAATCACCAAGACAAATCTCAAAGATGTGCATCAACCAAGCATAACACAACAACTCATAATCATCACCAAGATCAATATGTTCTTCTAATAATATACTAATACAAGTATGCTACATCATCCATAAACCATGTGTCAACAATACTACTAAAAAGTGCCTCCAACCATGTACCAAGTATGTACCAATCATGTATCAACTACTCATCAACTATGACTCATCAATATGTACCAACATCATCAAC
>ML795289.1:192760-210358 GCA_009831015.1 Picea engelmannii
TATACACCTCATGTATGTGCCAACTCATCAACTACTTGTCTCAACCATGTACCCAACATGTACCTCAACCAAAAGCCCTCATCAGTTTCATCATCCAAATCTGATTCGTAACTTTGTAATAGACCCGGTGTATATGATCATATACTTGCAAACCTTCCTTAACTTTATCAACAAGAGACTAGCATTTACAACAAACTATACTTTAGTCTCACATGACTAGTTTTGGATTAGTCAACAACCCCAACTTGAAATAATCATAACTATGTACTTGTTGTTGACGATTAAAAACGTCAACAAAGTTTCGCCTGCAAAGTGTTGCTAAAGCCTATTATTATAAAATGTTAAATAATACTAGTAGGTGGGACCCCCTTATAGATTGGAGATCAGGACTGGTGCTTATTTGATGTCATGCTATTATTCGACACTACTTACATGGTGATGAGATCTTGTTTTTATTGGCTATGGATTGGGCTTATGAAGCATTGATTCCTTATGTTACTACAGCCTATGTCATCCTTACTATCACTGCAATTTGTTATTGGATCTATTGTGAGGAGACATGCAAAATAAACATGTTAGCAAATTAACACAGACAAGCAATTGGAAAGAAATGGAAAACATTGTAACAAATTCAAATGGAAGAATTTAAACTATGCTATAAACTATACTACATGCATCGATTTTAAATGGATTGTTGTTGTCCTAGCTATTGAGTTGATAGCTATGCGATGGTTTTTGAGTTATATAGTCGATATGCATGGTGATTATGTTATGACACAGGTTGATGTGGGTCGTGCTATTGGTGATATTCGATACATGGTTTATTGGATCATATAGTTGATATGTAATATGGTCAAATTGGAATGGAAGGTATGATGTAGGTGGCGCATTTGACAAGTAATAGATGCAATTTCCAATGCATGGTTTAATTGAATTGTTGGTAGATTAATGGTTGGTGTGTACTATTGAATTAATTGACTGTGGGTGGAGGCGACGTGCATTTACTGCACATCGCCCTTACTCCTTCCATTGGTCGTCACCCTAGTTGGGCTATTGTTCAACCTTGTTGTTGTGGTTATGCTCCGATTTCTTAGTAGAGAAGAACCACTCGGCCAACTCGTGTTTTAAGGTGCTTGGATTACAGGTATGTTTTTTTTGGCCATTCATGAGTCTGCTCTGGTTATGAAATGATTAGTGCTCATGTGTATTGGTTTGTGTTTTCCTTAAGTATTGCAACTGTGTAAATTTGTCATTTTGGAATGAAGCGTTGATGGTTCTCTCTGCAATAGTGTTGAAGTCATAATGCTATTGGTCATCCTGGGTGTTAGCAGCCATAATGGCTCTCTGTTATCCTTGATGGTTTAGTTGGAGGGTTTTTGTTTGGTCTTGGGTACCTAGCTATCCTCACGCATTCGTCACTATATCCAATCTTTGGCTTTTGTGGGTTTAATGGTTGGAAGCACTCTGTGTCAGTGTTATCTGTTCACTTGAGAATTGATTGTTTTCACCATTAAAGGTCACGTAGTGGGTTATTTGGTTCTTTCTTGGCCCTGTCTTCACTTCAGTGTTGTGGTTTCTTTATTAGAGAGCCACGAGGGTTATACCCTACGTGTGTTAAGTATCATTGCTAGGCCGAATTGGAGCCTCACCCTTCTGTTTTATCCCTCCTGTTGCGAGATTTGTTACCTGTCCACAAATAAGTTGTGGTTCTCTCTGTGTATGCACTTGGCTCTAGCTTTCCCTATTTGGTCATAGAGAAAACCCTTAACTCTATAGGTCTGAGGGTTTATATAGAAGACCGGTGTGGCCTGTCAGGTTTACTACTTGTTTATTGTTGGATGGTTGTGTATTGTCGACAAAATTGGGTACAGGCTCACCCAGTTGGTCATGTGGCAATTGTGTTGGTTTGATGTCTCGTCACTGCTTGTGTTATTACATTGGATAAACCTTGCATTGTTAATTGGACAGTTCAAAGTACACAGTCACTCTCCTTGTGTTTGATAATCCAATATGGTTTTAATTGAGAAGGTTATGGCCTCGCTTCATGTCGATGTATGGGTATGTGTGGTTTCCATAGCATGGTAGGTTGGTTGTTGATTGTTATGACAATCCAAATATAGGCTCAACATTGAATTGGTTGATTGGTTGATACACAGTCACTGTTTTTTCGCACTAAGATTATTTGGATGTTTGATTTGGCATTGGTTACAATTGCTTAAGGATTCTCACACATACTTCATTGTGTGTATGGTGTTCCTACGCCACGAATAAATGGTCATTGTAACTATGAGTTGTTTTGTTGGGGCCAAACAATTATTGCAACCGGGATGACTGCAACAAATCCATTCATTGCATGCGTTATGGTTATTTGATTGCATCATTAGAGATGAGCCCATGTCTTACACAACATGGTTGATTGTAGTTTGATTAAATTGAAGCAATACTGTATTAGATTGATGGCTCAGCACGATGGGTTGAGTTAATACTATGACTGTTTGTTTAAAATTGTAAATGGGAATGGTGCATCATGTTGTTTTGGGTTGCTGCCCAACATTTTGAGTCGCGTTTAATTAGGCTTGCACAATGAAAAAATTACACTTGCATGATTGAATTATTTTGTGCATAACATGTGTTGGAATGGTGGTTGTTGTCTACCTGTTAAATGACGAGTGAGGGTTTTACAATTAAATCTGGGTTATTGGTTTGATTGCCATTATGTATGTTTAAAGAATGTCATGCAGTTTAAATGACAGGCCCGATTGCAGTGACAATATAACTTCATTGCAATTTTGAAACACGACTTTGGGTGTATATGATGATTCAAGAAATGTGTGGGCAGTGGTTGATTTTGATGATTAACAGAGCATAAATGGTTATTATTATACATATGAGAATTTTTATAAATAAAAGGAACAGAACTCCCCTTACATTTTTTTGTGGAATGCATATTACCTTATTAATGGCACTGTGTTAGACATTTGACTATGAATGACGAACTAGTTAATGCACAGTAATTATTATTGGGTCACAATGATCGTTTGGTTGGTGTATCTCCTTTTGAAAAAATGATTATATGGATTACTTGATTAATTTTGTGAACAGTACCCGCTCTCATTCCCCATCATTAATTCACTTTTCACTAATTACAACCCCATCACTTTCCCTCATTCATTTTTCACTCCATTTTCCAAAATTGATTACAGTCAAGAAAAATTATGTGTTGAAACATTTGGTAGTAGCAGTGCCTTGGTTGAACTACAATGATATTTTCTTTGATTTGCAGTTGATTGTTGTTTTCTTTGAGCAGTAATCGTTTTTTTTTCCCCTCATCATATCAAGTTTCTCTCAATACAAACCCCTCACATATCCCAAGACATTTTATTCACCCCCTGCTCACTGATGAACAATAAAACAATTTGTAAGGATTGGATTGCATGAGTTTGATACATTAATGAGCCAAAAATATTTCATATTTTTTAGAGTTTTCATGTATGGTTATTTAAAATATTATTTTCTAATCAATCATGCATGCAGGAATGATTTTTTTCAGTCGATGTAGCCATGGCCGAGGAAACAAGGGGAGAGGTAATTGGAATAGGGACCCAAGAAGGCCCAGGTTCTCCATACATTTTGATGTTGATTCACAAGATCTTGGCCAATTGTTTCAAGCTAGATTTTTCAATTGGATTGGGTAGGGAGTAGTCCAACCTAGGCCTAAAAGGCCTCCTTTCCAAGTTCTGCAAGCCCCTGGTATCCCTGTGCCTCCTCACATCTCATTGCAACTCGAGGTTCCTGAAAATGATGGATGAGAAGAGATTGTCCACTCGACAGTCTCCCAACATCGTGGCTAGCCCAATTTGTCCTTGCCTGCTCCTCCACCTAATAACCATATTGTCCAAGCCTCTCCCCACTCACTAGTGCAATCCTCCCATGCTATAAAGAGATTGAAAATTGATTCACACCATGCCCTTGACAAAGGAAAATCCACCGCTGCCCCTTCCTCACCCTCCAATGGCTCTGAAAAATCTGTGTCTTCCTGGATGCATTTAAGGGACGATTGTTCCCATGTGATCAACTAGATTAGGCCTAAAGCATCGATTCAGCCAAAGGAAAATTCAAGAAAATCAAAGGGTGATAACAACAATCAAAGAAAGATTGCATCGCAAAGTGGGAAATATGGCTTTTGAGTTTTTATTTTTATCTATTGTTGATGAGAATTGACTTCAGGAGACTTTGGACAACATGTTTTATTTTTTGGTTACTTGAGTAACACTTTTTGGAAATGATTTCAAATGTCATGAGCTAAATTGTCAAATGTGAATATGTGGATGGGAGACACAAGGAGGTGTGTTTTACTTAACTAATAGTTATGATATGATTGTTATAATTGTTATGAGATAAAGGAAGTCACAAGGGGTCCCACCTACTAATTATTATTTATTTATGACCTTTATTATGATTATTACTTTTCCCCCTAACTAAAGTTGGTTGAGTCTTTCAATTAAATTAACTAATAAGTTGGTTCAACTACTTCAACCAATTCTAAATTGTTTAAAAGCAAAAGGAAAGGGAGGAACATGGGGAGGATAAAAGCATAAGCATACTAAGGTTTGTTCTTTGAGTTTATGTTGATATAGGTCAGTTTTCATTCATTCATTATTCATCACAAGCCTAATTCTATTTTATGATAGCAGGGTCTTATTGTAGACAACAATATTTAGGGTTGAATCACATCATTCAGACACTTTTTTTTCAGAGGTGTTGATCTATCTTTGATATTCTGTGTAGAATTGTATGTTTGTGAATTAGTTTTCATGACTGAGAAAGGATATTGTCAAAGTTGAGTGGGAAGAAATATGTGGCAAGTTGATCAAACTTTTTAGAGTTTAGTTTTGGTTTTTTTTCAGAGGTCCTTTTGTATGTTCCATCGGGGATGTCTAAGTTTGACTTTGGTCCAAAATTTCTACATGAGATTTTGTAAAGAAAATGACTCTTTGATGAATTTGAATGAAATAAATGATTGCTTTATGTCTCATCTGTCTTGATTATCATCTTGGTGACTTTACTTCTATCTTTACATTTATTTCAGCAACTCATATGTTCAGAAAATTACATAAAAAATAAATTTCCAGCAAGTTTTTTGTTGATAAAAGACTAGCCTAAGCACTTGTAATTAATACTTGTGAGTTAGGATGTTATTTTTGTTGGCTATAAACATAGGGTGATATTCCTATCTATTTTTTTTTAGCCAAACAGAATCTTAAAAATGCTTGAGTAAGATCATTTCATATCTTTTCCTCGACATTTATTTGGCGACCATACTGGGGAGATCTTCGATATCTCTCTGGTTAATTTTTATACTCGATTTTCATCGATACATATTTCTTTTTCTGATATTGATTCTTTGACTATTTTATTCTTAATGATTGTTCATGTTGCAAGGTAGCCCAATATTGAGCCCGACCTTCAAGATCATACCAACATTGCTTTGAATCTGTTTAATACCATCTTAGACACTGCCAACACCTGTGTTGAGCTTAACCATTCTTGGGTAGCAATTGAACGAGATATTAGTGCTCAATAAAAATTGGAAGCTAGACGTAGACAGCCCAAAAATCAGCAATAAGCTTGATTCTTCAGTTTTGGCCTTTCTTTCATGTCCTTATATTCACGTGCTTCTAGAAGAAGAAGAGGCTTGTCACTTGAAATCAATCCTATTGTTGAAATAGGAAGAAGAAGCGTTGTGTTATCTGCCCAACACAGTACTCTAAGGAGAAATTTATCTGATTCATCCAGTATGTCTTTCTTCCCCTCATCTATCATCCACAAGATGGCATCTAGTGGTGGCTCTGGTGGCACTGGAAGTGCTTCGTCCTCTAAATCTTCATCATCATCAGTGATTGGTAGCTTGTATAGCCACCATATTCCTATACAATCTACCATGAACCCCACCAAAGACATTAAAAAATATGGGCTTTTTCAGTTCGAAGAAGACGCCACAACAACCCCATAGCATGTGTCCTCTCTTCTTAACCTAGAACCTGCTACTCATCCACTTTCGAAGTTTAAAGAGAACCTGCATAATTTTTCAGGAAATAACATTGTCAGTAAAAATGAACACCTGGTGGCATTTTCTAATGCTTTTCATAACATAGGGGCCAACGACAATGACACTTGCATGCACTTGTTCATCAATTCCTTGGAAGGAAAGGTTGCGGTCGATTTCTTTGACCTTCCTCCTAAGATTTTGTCTACTTGGGAGGAGTTAATCTATTGGTTCCGATCCACTTATGGGCAATCCAAAAGCCCCGCCGAGAATTTAAGGGAATACAATAATGTCACCCATAAAGAGGGTGAGACCATCAAGTCTTTCAACTTGTGTTTCACCAAGTTATACAATTAAATCCTTATCTGACCTCAAAACCAAACCTCTTTCATGCATTACTACAATGCATTGCCTTCTCCCTACTGTCATAGACTTGAGGAAAAGGCCATTGATAATTTTAGTTCCACTCTGCATACTTGTTCAGAGTATGAAGAATAGCTTGAAAGAACTGGTCTTCCCCAAGGAGAATCAGTTAGATAGACAGACATGTCTGCTCTCTTACAGCTAGTACAAGATATGAACAACCATATGATAACATTTGAGCGGAAGGGTATTGTATCCCCTATCACTCCTGGAGCTTCATCCTCTTATGCACCTCCCTTAAGGAGTCCAGTGAAGATAATTTTCATCCTAAAGCTATCTTGCCTCGGAGTTGGTGTAACTTTTGTGAGGAACACCATGAAGAAACCACATGTGAGGTAAAGAAGAGTGCCAAAGATAAGATCTTTGGTAAAAGACCAGAAGCTACTATCGATGTCCTAGATTTTGCAACCATATCCCTGTACAATCTACCACGAACCCCTGTAAGAAATTACTTAATTATCTTAGGAAGAGATTGGCAAGCCTTAACAGGTGGATACCTCTCACTCGACGGGACACATTTATCCGTTCCTTGGAATGGTAAGAACATTATAGTCCTTAGAGAGGGAATAATTTCACCCTACATAGAGAGTGTTCTGAAATCTAGCATAAACTATATTGAAGAGGACCTATGAGTGTATTCCATATTTGTCGAAGAGGATAATATTCCTTTGGAAATAATCAATTTAGATGATGATATGTGGCATATGCACTTTAATGGTTCACACTCTAATGAAGGTAATGGCGCTGGCATTAACTTGGCTTCCCCTACACGAATAATTCATAATATGTCTTACATGTTAGAGTTTTCTTGTACAAACAATGTCGTTGAATTCAAAGCTTTATTATTAGGCATTGAGACACCCTTAATCTTGGTTGTGGTCACCTTTTAGTTTTTGGAGATTCTAAGATTATTGTGAACCGGATACGTAAGATATGCTCTCCTAGAAACAAGATAATGGGACAATACACCCAAGTTGTTTGGGAACTTACCTCAAACCTTTTATCTTTCAAAATCACTGGTATTAGAAGGGAGTTGAATTCCATGGCCAGTTGGTTAGCTATCTTTGCAGCTTCTCTTAATCAACAACTTTTTCCTCACAGGCTTGATTGTTCTTTTCAGTATCTATATTGTTCATATATCCCTGGAAATGTAGGATCTTAGAAGTCCCTCCCTAACGATGATAGAATTGGTGCTTCCATCCAAGATGAACCTTTTAAGCATGAGGAAATTATATCCATAGAAAACAATAAGATTCCTGAGAGCTTGACTCCTCTTGAGAGTTTGTTTTCGTCGACTGATGTAGGCAATAAAGAAGAAAAGAAATAAGAGGAGTTACGAAAGAAGGTGGTTGAAACCATCTCCATAAACATTAGAACACATGTATATTTAACGAATGTTAAAATAAATGTCCAATGTTCTAATAAAGAAGAAATGAGGTCTGCCGAGCTACTCGGTGGATTTCAAAATGTTTTTTCTTGGTCTTATGATGATCTTCGTGGTTTTGATCCTGGTCTTATTCAGTGTACTATGAAACCAACTAGGATAAAACAAGAACTTGTTAACTCTGCACCGAAAGCAACCTTTCAAAGGGAGTTGAGAAATTTCTTAAGGGATGGGATGTTTTTTCCAGTCCACCCTGAATGGGTTTCCAATTGGGAACCTTCTTCAAAGACCACCGATAATATTAGAACCTGTATTAATATTTGAAATTTCAAGTAAGCGATTATGAGAAATCCTTTCCCTCCTCTCAATATGGAAATGGTTCTGCAACAGGTTGTTGAGTCACAGTTAGAGCCCTTACTTGACCATTTGTTTGGTTGCAAGAAAATCAAGGTGAAAGGGGCAGATGCTCACAAACCACTTTTATCACTTATTGGAGTACCATGTCTTACCAATGCTGGATTTCTATCTTACTTGATACAAGTATTGCTTTTAAAATACCTATACACATGACTTTCAATGAATTGGTCAGTCTCCATCTCTATCTTGATGATATAATTGTGTGCGTCAAGGGACTGATAATTACACCAGAATTCCAAGTGTTGGGTCCTTTCCAAATTTCTTTTGTATTAGACACTAACTCTTACATTTTAAAGGATTTACAGAAGTAATTGTTTTCCTACAACACTAACAACCCTCACTTGAAGTTTTGCGAGGGACTGACGTGAAAGGTTTTAATGTTGTCTGGATTTTCTGTATACTAGTAGCCTAGCTTTGCTTCCTTTTTTTTGTGCTTCTCTTTCCTTCTTCACAGTAGTTTGACTTCTGATTTCTGGGATAAAACTGTTCATGCTGCTTTTTCATTTTTGTCTTTTATTACTGCGGTTTTAATTTCTGCATTTTTACTTATGTCATGATATTGTTTCCTACCATCTTTTAGTTTGTTGGTTGAAATAGGATGTTGGATCAATCTTACCACAACGACACCCCTGCAAAGCATTGTTAGTCAATAACAATCAAGCTTACACAGTTGTTATGATGTCTCCTCTAAAGGACCCTTGAAATTGTTATATATTTCCACTGTTGTCTTATAAAGAATTGGTTATCTCCCACTTCTTCTTTCCATTTCTTCATCCATTGAAATTTTAAGAGCAAGTCTAAAAGTTTTTCTCCTTAAAGTCGAGAGCAAATTCTGGTAGAATGATTATGCATACAGTGGTAAAACCCCCTCATACTTAACACTTTTCATGAATTATTCCCAAATTCTCGGTCATCTTTCTATTAAATCCACTCACCTCCCCTTGTTGCATAATCTTTCTGATTATATCTTCTTGACCTGTTGTTTTTGGTCCACAAAACCATGAGTTATGAGTTCTAAATTTGTTGAAACAAATTTCCCTATGGAGTCACCAGTTTGTTGACGATTAAAAACGTCAACGAAGTTTCACCCACAAAGTGTTGCTAAAGCCTATTATTATAAAATGTTAAATAATACTAGTAGGTGGGACCCCCTTGTAGATTGGTGATCAAGACTGATGCTTATTTGATGTCATGGTATTATTCGACACTGCTTACATGGTGATGAGATCTTGTTTTTATTGTCTATGGATTGGGCTGATGAAGCATTGGTTCCTTATGTTACTACGGCCTATGTCATCCTTACTGTCACTGCAATCTGTTATTGGATCTATTGTGAGGAAACCTGCAAAATAAACATGTTAGAAAATTAACACAGACAAGCAATTGGAAAGAAATGGAAAACATTGTAACAAATGAAAATGGAAGAATTTAAACTATAGTACATGCATTAATTTTAAATGGATTGTTGTTATCCTAGCTATTAAGTTAATAGCTATGCGATGGTTTTTGAGTTATACAGACGATATGCATGGTGATAATGCTATGGCACAGGTTGATGTGGGTTGTGCTATCAGTGATATTCGATACATGGTTTATTGGATCATATAGTTGATATGTAAAATGGTCAAATTGGAATGGAAGGTATGATGTAGGTGGCGCATTTCGCAAGTAATAGATGCAATTTCCAATGCATGGTTTAATTGAATTGTTCGTAGATTAATGCTTGGCGTGTACTATTGAATTAATTGATTGTGGGTGGAGGCGATGTGCATTTACTGCACATCGCCATTACTCCTTCCGTTGGTCATCACCCTAGTTGGGCTAATGTTTAACCTTGTTGTTTTGGTTATGCTCCGATTTCTTAGTAGAGAAGAATCGCTCGGCCAACTCGTATTTTAAGGTGCTTGGATTACAGGTATATCTTTTTTTGGCCATTCATGAGTCTGCTCTGGTTATGAAATGATTATTGGCTCAGGTGTATTGGTTTGTGTTTTCCTTAAGTATTGCAACTGTGTAAATTTGTGATTTTGGAATGAAGCGTTGATGGTTCTCTCTGCAATAATGTTGAAGTCGTAATGTTATTGGTCATCCTGGGTGTTAGAATCCATAAGGGCTCTCTGTTATCCTTGTTGGTTTAGTTGGAGGGTTTTTTTTTGGTCTTGGGTGCCTAGCTATCCTCATGCATTCGTCGCTATATCTAGTCTTTGGCTTGTGTGGGTTTAATGGTTGGAAGCACTATGTGTCACTGTGTTCTGTTCACTTGAGAATTGGTTGTTTTCACCATTAAAGGTCGCGTAGTGGGTTATTTGATTCTTTCTCGGCCCTGTCTTCACTTCAGCATGGTGGTTTCTTGATTGGAGAGCCACGAGGGTTATACCCTGCATGTGTTAAGTATCATTGCCAGGCCGAATTGGAGCCTCACCCTTCTGTTTTATCCCTCCTATCACGGGATTTGTTACCTGTCCTCAAATAAGTTGTGGTTCTCTCTATGTATGCACTGTTGGTCTTGGAGGCTTTCCCCGTTGAAAGGAGTTGGCTCTAGCTTTCCCTATTTGGTCACAGATCAAACCCTTAACTCATCTAAGGGTTGATAGAGAAGACCGGCGTGGCCTGTCGGGTTTACTACTTGATTATTTTTGGATGGTTGTGTATTGTCGACAAAATTGGGTACAGGCTCGCCCAATTGGTCATGTGGAAATCGTGTTGTTTTTTATGTCTCGTCACTGCCCATGTTATTGACTTAAGGTTAGTGACTTAAGGTTAGCTACCTTGTCATGGATGACATCCATATGTTGTTGAGCATAATAATGGTTTCATTCTATCTTTTGTTGTAACTCATCACATAGATCTTCTAGGGAAGAGACTCTGGTGGATAGTTATATGCTTTGAGTGGTAGCCATAGAGTTGTGGGTCGACAAGAAAAAAGGTTATGGAAGAGTGGTACTAATGTTATTAACACTATGTCTTAGGTATTTTGAGATAGATACCTCGTAGTGGTGTGGGTGGGTCCACCAAATAGACATGCTAGCTAGTGGTACCATGATGAACAAATTGGTGCAATGATTTTTTTGAAATAGGTCTCAAATAAGGGTGTGGGCAAGACCCATACTTTTTTTCTACTACTCCTGGTAGATATGTACTCTCTCCTAAATATTACTACATTGATAGAATTCCCAAATTCTTAATATTGCAATTTATGTAGGAATTTTGTGTACTAGAAATCAAGGACATGGTTTCTAGGGTCCCAAGGGCAAGGGCGTGTCAGTTGTTGTAGCTCTTTGATATATGTGCAGGGTCCAATAATAATTCTCGGACTAATATCTCAAGGAACCAGCTAATAATGCTTGACCATACCCTTATCTAAAGATGGTTTCAAGTAACTTAAAGGACTTCCAGTATACCAGACATTACATGGAAGTTACATTATGTATACACATGATGTTTGATGTGGTACTACTCGAAGGTGTACCAATAGGGGTTATAAGGGTGTCCAACTAAGTAAAATTGTTTGTATTCACTACATGTATTCTCCCCTTACCATAGATTTATCCAATGAACAAGGGATCAATTTGTTATATATAAATGTCATATAATACATCTCTGGCCTAAAATAATTCCTTAAAATTCTCATCTCAGGGAAGTGCTTTATTACCATTTGTGGTGTTCTTTATTAGTAAGGTGGAAGATTCAAAGTAGAAATGATATAATATAGTAATATTTAGATAAAAACTGACATAATATAACAATAATAAGGAATTATAGAAGATCCAGAATACCCCAAATAAAAATAGATTTATTGATGAAAGCAATGTTCACATGCGTTTTCAAGGGGGGAACCTCTAGATGAGCAAAGATCTAATTACAATATGCTTCACAAGACATCTCATTACCTTGATTTTACTTCATTGTATAGTTTCTATCTAACCTCGTAGGAACTTTCGAGTAGGTGGAACCTTCTAATAAGATTTCTTACAAGTATTGCTTTCACACTATATATACTACATGTTAGAGATAATGTTTATCTCAATTTACTATTTAGGAGATTGTTAGTCATTTGGATTTGAGAAGATTGGTTTACTCCTATTTTGATGTGTGGTTGAGATATTGTCTCAACTGATTGATTTTGTAATCTAAGTTGTTTATCTATCTTGAGACAACCATGTCGTATTTATATGTATTTGTTACATTAATTCAACAAGTGTGGTTTACCTATTATTTATGTATTTTACTCTACTCTTTCATTTTATCATGGTATCAGAGTAGGACTGGGCATAACTCCTTCACGAGAGTGCCCAGAAACATGTGAAGAGTAGAGTAGATAGTTTTGAGAAAGGATTGATATTATGATATTCCTATAGTAATATGAGCTAGATTGTTTTTGTGTGTGGAGGATTTGTTGTTTTGTGGAGTAGTTCTGTGCATAGAATGCGTGAAAGATGCTTCTCAAGAAATCGCTACATAGGGAGCCACAAAATCGTTGTAGAAATATGCTTCTCAATAAATCACTACATAGGGAGCCACAAAATAGTTGTAGAGCGTGAGTTAAGGGGTGTTGGACTCACGAAACCTGATCGTTCTGGATGTAAAGATCAGAGTGTGAGCGTGATGCTTGAGATCAGAGGCCGTAGAGGTGTTATCGAGCTGGAGGTGTTGAAGAAAAAGTTGTTGAAGGAGTGGATTTCTCATGTTCTATTTATTGCAAAGAAAAGGAGTCTGCCCAATGAAGTCTTATAATAGAATTTTCTATGAGTTTCAGCCGCTGAATTTCAGCTTCATCCAATTTTGTTCCCCCTCGACGATACTACCTCTGATCTAGAGAGACATGGAGCTGGTTTGGAATTTGGGCTTGTTGTTGACTTAGTGAGCTGGGCTGGAACTCTTGGCCCGATAGATTGCTCAAACAAAAAAAAGGTCATCCTTCATAATCCAAGTCAACAATGGGTATATCCTGAAATTCTATTTTTAGGGTGGTGTTAAGGTCATCCTTCATAATCCAAGTCAACAATGGGTATATCCTGAAATTCTATTTTTAGGGTGGTGTTAACATGTTCTTCAATATTGGTTGAGTCTTTGGGTCATTTTAGTGTGTATGCTTGGTGAAGTCAAATTGGTTTATGTTTCTTTGTAGTTTCTCAATGGTAAAAATGTCTTGGAATTATTGAACTGACATCACAGGTGGATATGAGAAATCCAAGACAACGACATTGAAGACAAATAATCCACAGCTAAGATGGAGAGGCAAAGCATGAGCTATGGTGATGAAAACTAAATGGGCTTGTATATTGGGCATATTATTAATCTTTCTGTTGATGTAAAGCATTTTGGATGTTTTTTGTACATGAATTAATGTTGCATATGCGATGCAGGGGGTGCATGATCGGTTGTACCCGACACCCCAGAGTTTGGTCCAAGTTGTATCACCTCATCATAGGCAAGATAGTTCCCAGTGTTTGTTGTAAGCCCTGCTATTCAGGAATACGTGTTGTGGTGTAGATTCACACATAGTTATCCTCTTATGCATAGAGAGGATCAGGAAGTTGTGGAATAGACCACTGTGAGAGGTACGGGGGTGACAGGTGTCCTTGTAGCCTATGCTTGATGTTGAGTTTGAGAAATTGAATCTTCGATTAAGGGGGGAATGTGAGATGAAATAATCTCAGAATGTGAGGGACCATGTTATGTTAGAGAGAAATTTTAATGCATTGACGAATCATGTAGCTAAAAAGCAATCCTAGAGGATCGGGAGTTACAACTGCTGATGACCCATGTATTCCAGTAGATGGATTTCTTGTTATATGGACATCATTGATCGATTGTTGGAGTGATCAGTTCTGTAGTTACAAAACTAATAACGCAAGTCAAAGAATGAAGATGACAAAAGATGAGGGAATTATCCACACGAAGACCAAGACAACAAAAGCCATCTCAAGAAGATCTAAAGATAAACATTAAGGGGGTGTGTTAGAGATAATGTTTATCTCAATTTACTATTTAGGAGATTGTTAGTCACTTGGATTTGAGAAGATTGGTTTACTCATATTTTGATGTGTGGTTGAGATATTGTCTCAAGTGATTGATTGTGTAATCTAAGTTGTTTATCTATCTTGAGACAACCATGTTGTATTTATATGTATTTGTTACATTAATTCAACAAGTGTGGTTTACCTATTATTTCTGTATTTTACTCTACTCTTTCATTTTATCACTACATGGGCCTTATTTAATAGACATGGCCTCAATACATAGAAACCTATCTATCTACTTAAAGGACATGCCAAGAGTTTGTTCCCACTCCATTCCTTCCAAAACCACTATGACATTATACAAAATGAATCAATCTCCTCCAATGAAATTTGAATGTTCATCTCCAATTATCTAAGTTAAGACATGCTTAATGTGGATAACTAATAAGTTAATTAACAATATTCAAAATGAATTTGATGATCCCATTCATATTTCTCCAAATTCATTTTGAGCTCTAATTAATAATATTCAAAGTGAATTTGCTGATCCCATTCATATTTCTCCAAATGTTTTCTTTTTCGTAACTTCTTTGTAAACCTAAAGTGATTCAAGCCCAACAAAGTCCATGACAAATAGGTATCACTAAATTCTCATTATTTAACAAAGCTCAACCCTATTAATATAATGACTTTACTCGACTACATTTTTGACGTTGCATCTAGCTTGTTATTGTTACTCTAAAGTACTTGCACCCGACCTCCGTTGAGGAAACCTTCTTTTGACTCATAAAGTGAAGCATTATATGACTCCATAAATGGCCAAAATTGCACAGGGAATATATTTCGTGGCCTTTTCCAATAGCTTCTTCATCTTCTCTTTTGCTTCTTCATCTTTTCTTTTGACTGAACTCAACCCACCCTATAAACGTTGTTGGGCAGATTGGTCAACCAAACAAAGTTTGGTATAAAATGTTGAAAATAAAAAAACCTATACTATAAATTTGAAAATAAAAAAACCTATGCAATAAATCCGAAAAAACTTTCTGATCAAATAGTTGCAAAAACTTTAAAATAAAAATAACTTATATAATCAATGAGACATATGGCTTTGACATGTATTCACACAAAACATGAAATATAATGGAATTAACATGAACATTCTCAACAAAAAGAGAATAATAAATCATGTATGAGGCTTCTAATACTAATGCAGGCCAACCACGACTCCTTCGCCCATGAACTTATGCATCTACAAAATATGTAAACAATGTGTTCTAAAGGATAGTTTTTTATTTTTTCGTTTAGAGGTTCAATCTGCACAATCGTTAGTTGTGTCTTATCATTCAGGGTATCCAGGGTCCTCTTAGAGTCCAAAGGATTCGAGAAAGGTGGTTTTGCCAATCCACTTATAAGTTTTAGTCTTTTTAAAAAATAGAATTTACATGTTATTTAATATTTGGTTTGCTATGATCATTAAGTTTCTAAGGATATACCATCTTTGGAGGGATTACCCTTGCCAACTTACAAATTCCTGCTAATACTGATTTGCAAGTGGACTGTGGATACTAACTACACACCATTCCATTTTTGTTAAGAATATCAACTTAATAAAAACACTATCAAGTTGTTTTTCATAGCTATCACAATACATTGAAGATGAACTTTCAATGAACATTCGCAGAATCATCATTCTCGCTCGCTAACACCGGTGTCTTGCAACTACGCAAAGGCCCTGGTAGTTAGTTAAGGCACCCAAAGGCCTTGAGAGGCAAAAGTTGAATGGCCAGTCACGACCAATGCAAACCAATGAATCACGTGAGAGAGACAACAATGGCAAAAAGTACCTGTTAGGATCAGGGGCATTCAAGGCTAGTTAAATTTAACATAATGAATTTAGAACTAGATATTAAACCAGGTAACATGATAAATTTAAGACAGGTAGCAAGTCATCTTATCATCTTAATTTCTAGGTGAAAGTTTTAGCTTGCACGCTGTTATACTAACGAAAAGATATCAACTTAATAATAACATTATCAATTTGAGTTTCTTCAAGAATATTGTTCATTGTGGAGTTTCATTATCTTTCTAATTCATATGTAGGTCAAAGAAACTGTAGGATACAGGATTCATGGCCCTCAACTATGAGGAGGCCATAACTTTTGTTTTTTGGTTATTTAAATATTGTAATTTCTTAATTAATTTGGATAATTTATTATAAGGTAGCAAATATAACTGTAAATATAGGGGTTTTTTACTATAGAAGGCAACCCTCTTTTGTGAAGAAATTGTATTGAAGAAATTGTATTGTGAATTATTGTATTATGAAAGAAAAGACTGTGAGAGAAAGAATAGAAAGAAGTCCCTTCATTTTATTAGATAATCAAAAGAAAGGACATCGTATATCTGTGTTTGTATTGTGTATGAATGCATGCAAGATGAACTTCCAAGCTACATTAACCCAACCCAAAGTCGAAATGCTAATCACGGCCAATGCAAACCAATGAATCATGTGATAGAGATAGCAATGGCCAAAAGTACAGCAATAACTGTGAGGATTAGGCGCATTCAAAGCTAGTTAAATTTAACATAATGAATCTAGGACCAGATATAAAGGCAGGTAGCAAGCCATCTTAATTTGTAGGTGGAAGTTTGAAGTGAGCATAAGAGTTTCCGTGATCTTAATCTTGGATAACAATATAAGGGAAAAGAATAACAAAAGACTGAATTAAATTCTGAACCTTGTAAAAGCCTTATCCCAGAAGTACAATGGGTTATCCTTTTACATTCAACGGTTAAATTAAAAGAAATGGAACATATAACTCAAACAATCTGAATTAAGATGGATCTGTACCAACAACGAAATTATAACTTATATAAAATAAACAAATATCAATTTTGTATTTTGACTATTGTCAATTTTGTATTTTGCCTATTCAAAGTAACACAATTACAATCACTTCAATTCAAAGTAACATAGTTACAATCACTTCAATTCAAGGTAACATAGCAGTTAATTTTTTGACAAAGCATTGGGAGCGTGAACTTTCAATGTTTTAGAGTTGGGCTGTAGCAAATAGCCATTGACATTTCTCATACAGTCTCATCTTTGCTTGTTTTGCCAAATCGAATTTCAATGGAATGCCCGGTATTTGCATGTGTTTTCTGCATACAGGGCAATTGAGCTTTGTTTGGCACCACTGTTCAAGGCAACCTTTACAAAACAGATGACCACATGCTGTAACACACGCTCCAGGTGCCCTGACACTCTCCAAGCATATATTGCATTCAGGAAATTCTTCGCTGCTGCTGTAAATGGGGAAAACCCTCCTCTGACACACATGGGTTTTGCACACTGGGCACTCTCT
>ML795289.1:211152-235133 GCA_009831015.1 Picea engelmannii
TTTTCTTATAGATTTTCAATTGTTCACTATTTGTTGTTTTTCTATTATAAACCTAAACCTAAAGAACTATTATTTACACTGTTATTATAATAAAAACTGTTTTTACTGTTCACTGTTTCTTGTTTTTTTTTTTTCTTATAGATTTTCAATTTTTCACTATTTGTTGTTTTTCTATTATAAACTTAAACCTAAAAAATTATTATTTACACTCTTATTATAATAAAACTGTTTTTTTCTTATAGATTTCCCACTGTTCACTGTTTCTTGCTTTTTTTCTTATAGATTTTCAATTTTTCATTATTTGTTGTTTTTCTATTATAAACTTAAACCTAAAAAATTATTATTTACACTCTTATTATAATAAAACTGTTTTTTTCTTATAGATTTCCCACTGTTCACTGTTTGTTGTTTTTCTATTATAAACATAACGGATTATTATTTGCCCTTTCTTTTACTATAATTTATTCTATTATAGCTGTACTTACGTTTTTGATATATGATAAAAATATAAGAAGACCATGTCTATAAATAGTTGATTTGCTGAGTATTTATATCGGACTGCTTAGAGCATGTCTGTAAAATGCCAACTTAATGTCTGTAAAATGTCAATTTAATGTATATAGGTTCTCATATATAAGAAGTGCATGTTTATAAATAGTAGATTTGCTGCTTATTTAGAGCATGTTTATTTATATCAAACTGCTTAGAGCATGTTTGTAAATAATCTATTTTTCCCTTATTTTTAATTATATTTAATTTTCCATTTTTTTGATTTTCCATTTATAATTGGAAAAGATTATTTTTCTTTTAATAGTATACCATTTTAAAATAGATGAATTTTATTATGATATTTTTTTCTTAAATTTATTTATTTTTGTTTATTTTTTATTTATAATTGTAAAAAATTATTCTTCTTTTTAGTAGTATATATTTTAATAGTATATCACTTTAAATAGATGAATTTTATTATGATATTTTTCTTTTAAAAATACATTTTTTTTTTTGCATGAAACAGTCCATGTAAATGTAATATTAAGATTTAATGCAAATTTAAACATTCCTTCTCTATTTTTTAAAAATTAAAATGAAAATGTAAATCCATGTAAATGTAATATTAAGATTTAATGCAAATTTAAACATTCCTTCTCTATTTTCTAAAAATTAGAATGAAAATGTGAATCAACCACTTTTAAGAATGGCTTTTTTCTAATAAAAAAATCTTTATCTATTTTCCAAAAATTAGAGTGGAAAATGTGAATCAGCCACTTATAAGAATAGCTTTACTTTATGAAAAAAATTGTTAGTAATATGTTAAATTGTTATTAATATGTTAAGTGTGGAATATAAAATTGTTAGTAATATGTTAAATGTGGAATGTACATGAGTGTACTTAATGAGTATTGAGAGATTCAATAGTTTGTCAAAGTTGGATATGCAATAAGTATTTGGTGATATTTAAAAAAGAAATATGTTAGTCATTTACATTGGTGTTTATATGAATAGCTTGTCAAAGTTGGATATGCAATAAGTATTTGGTGATATTTAAAAAAGAAATATGTTAGTCATTTACATTGATGTTTATATGAAATGTTTATAAAGAAAGTTGAAAAATGTAAAGTTAAGTTATTTGACATATTAATATATGCAAAATTGTTAATATTTACATTTTATTTTGTATTTTGGTCTTAAATACTTAATTTAGTATTTTAATTAAGCATAATCTGAAGTTAATAAAATAGTTTGTACTTTGATTATTTAGAGAGGAGAGAATGTAAGATTGTATAATTTATACAAGCAATTTTAAAATTTTATAATGGTAGTTTAAAGTAAATATTAATTCAACATTTTTATATCATTTGATGTAAATTGAATATCTCCCATTGTGTAAGGAAGCTAGTTGGATGCATCTTAGTCATAACAATGCATATGACTAGAAGAGAGGATAAATGAAAGGAAATTATCTCCACCAAGAGTGAAATTTGAGGTTTCATAGGACATTTTTTTTGGATTTTGGTTGTATTTGATGGCTAGAAATTTATGGAAAACTAAGTTTTTGATTTTGATTAAATTTTTTCTCAGTGTCAAATTTTGTGATGTTCTCCCTTTACCACTAAACCATTAGAGGCAAACTAATTTTTTGATTTGTTTAAATTTTTTCTTAGTATCATATTTTGTGATGTTCTCCCACTACCACTAAACCATGAGAGACATTGGTGAGTGTAAAGCCATCAAAAAACAATTTCATCCACGACCTCAACAACACCGCCAAGCACATAAATGACAATAACACTAATGTAAGAAAAAACGTGATGCAAGAGTATCGTCATCAATCTAGAGAGGTCGAGCAGAGGACAGCTCTGCACCCAATGCGCACATTTCAAACTATTTTGAATTTCGAGGAAAACACATCCTTTTGATGTTTTAAATCCATTGTAATTAAATCCCTTTAATATTTGGAGTCTTGATCCATTGTATAGGATCGCAAGAGATTGTAATCATCTTAATTATCTGTAGGATTATATAGATTTCGAGCATCAACTCTTATCTAGTTTGTAAATGCACATTCAATGTAATATGCCTTAGTAGATGAATGTTTTAATTGTGATAGGATAGCACTAAGGTAGGTTGGAGGGAAGGCTTGAGAAGCTCCTTGTGTATAAATATATGTAAACTATGCCCAAATGAGTCTATTGAATCTCATTGTTACAGATGTTGAGATTGGGGTTATTGCTGCTGAAAATTATTGCTATTGTTGTTGGTTATTATAGAGAGTTGATGAGAACTGTATGAGTCAATGTACATACTTTGCTAAATGAATACAATCAGAAAGGTTTGATTCCAAATTCATGGTGTTACTTATTTCTGAGTCCATTGAGTAAATGTTATGTTATTTGCTTTATGTGGTTGATTATGCTCATATGTATGAATCTCTTAGTTAGACAGAGGATTTGTTAATGTTTCTTTAAGTTTCAATTGTTTCTCTTCTGAGAGCTCTGGTGCAAGGAGTGCACAATGCCTGCAAATTGTGTGAAGGCCGAGTCGAGTTTGAATCAAAATCTCAGAAGAGGTATCGTGAAACTTTGCAGAGGCAAGTGCAAGGAGTGCACAATCGCTCAGTGGAGAGAAAAAATTGAGAACAAGCTCGTGCAAGGTGTGCATTGGGCTTGCACTCAGTTGAAGTGTTGAAGAGTCTAAGTCTGGAGAGCACAAGGAGTGCGTGAAACGTTCTTAAGAAACTCCAAAGGATCGAGGTGAACATGCACCAGAGGTGCACAAGAGTGGCTTAGAAAAATTTCTAAGTCTGAAGTTGTAAAGTGTTCAGAGGAGCGCAAGGGAAGGCGCTAGAGGTTCAAATTTCATCGTTTGGTCAAGATCATGAGGGATAATGACCAAGATCCTTTGAAAAAGGAGGATTTTTATTAGTTTGGAGGACAAGTGGATGAGATCCACTCGTGGAGAAACCAAGCCTTTCCTATCCGCTAGATCTGGGAAAGTAGCACGGGAGTTACCACCGAAAATCCTTCAGACTTCGTGAATTCAATAGATTTCATTCAAGGAGTACGCAGGAGTCGGAACCCCCCAAAGTTATGAAGTATGAAACTCGAATGGATCGTTGATTCCAGTGGACACGTGTTAGCGAATCGTCGAGTCTGAAAGACCGACCATCCGGGAGAAAGGGGACGTGGTTGTGAAGAGTTGACAATTCCCTCAAGATCTGAAGAGTGGAGTAGATCCCTGTCGTTGATAAACAGAAGACACATGGAAATAGATCTCAAGATCTAGGGATTCAACACTCTGGGAGATATGTGAAGTGGTGCTACGAAAAGTACCGAAGCCTCGATCTGCGAAGAGAATTTTCAACCGTTGATCTATGGAAGTACCAGAACCGTCCAATATGGTTCAAAGTTCGGTTCTCCAGGAGCATAGAGTATTGGAGTGGATAGGATCGTCGAAGCCCGAAATCTTGAATTCTCTGGGAATTTGAAATATAGCCCACGGGTTTTGGCCCACGGTCCCTTGAAGGACTTACGAGTACCTAGGGACCCACGAAAAGAATATTTTTCATTCCAGAAGAAGGACTTATGACCTGTGTAGTTGGTTTTGAGGGCTCAAAAGGATCTTGCGAGTTGATCCAACTCCCGAAGTCAAACGATCCTAGACTAGGAGGTCACATAGACCTTAGGGAGTGGGTGGGGGTTTGCATCAAGTGGTATTAGAGCCCAAATAAGTTTTCATATGATACCATCAAGTGGTATCAGAGCCTGAATTGTGCTCTGTGTGAATAAGAACTTGGTAACATGCCACCAAGAAGATGCAGGGACAAACCTGTAGCAAATCCAGCGATAGAAGAAGAGATGAGGTGACTCCATGTGAGATTAGATGCCATGGAGACAACATAAAAGAGAGCACCTAATGCTGGTGACATCAGTGAGGCTGAGAGTGAAGAAGTAGAAGGAGAAGGAGTTGTAGGAGAATAAGTTGCAGAAGAGCGAATGTTGAGAGTTGTTGTCAAAATTGGAGCTAGAGGAAAAATAGAGGTCCTAATGTATGAAGGAAACTTAGATGTTGAAGAGCTATTGGATTGGATAAGTGATTTGGAAAAGTACTTTGATTACGAGGAGATTGGTGATGAAAATAAAGTGAAGCATGATGTTACCAGATTGAAGGGACATGCAACATTATGGTGGGAGGAATTGCAAGCTGACAGAAGATGCAAAAGTAAGTCCAAAATCAAAAGTTGGGATAGAATGGTAACTAAATTAAAAGCTAAATTCATACCCAAAGACTATCAGATAAATTTGTTTAGGAAATTACAAAACCTAAGACAAAAGGGCTTGTCAGTGAAGGAGTGAACTGAAGAATTCTACAGGTTGAACATCATAGCAGGTTATCGAGAGAACGATGAGGAAAAAACTGCCAAGTATATAAGTGGCCTGAGGTATGAGATTCAATATCAAGTCATCATGATGACAGTAAGGACTATAGAGGATGATTATCAGGTGGAAATGAAAGCAGAGGAAAAGTTGACCAGGAAGAAAAGCCAATCAAACAAAGGGAAAACCCCAAACAGAGGTAAAGGAATTTCCCAAGAAAAGTTCT
This sequence comes from Picea engelmannii, assembly GCA_009831015.1. NCBI lineage: Eukaryota > Viridiplantae > Streptophyta > Pinopsida > Pinales > Pinaceae > Picea > Picea engelmannii. The sequence continues at coordinate 216,253 of ML795289.1, forward strand.
AGAAACCGAGAGTTAAAGATGAAAAGTATCACAACTAGGCAGAAAAAGGAGGAAGTTCCAGAGGGGGACACTGTGGTGGAAGAAACTCTTTTTCTTGAGGAATAGGAAGAGGTAGAGGGGGAGAAGTGAAATGTTATGCATGTGGAAAGATAGGGCATATGTCTTGGGAATGTCTTGAGAAGAAGAAAGATGAAGGTGGAGAAGCTCACATTTCCGAAGAACATAAGATGAATGTGGAGGAAGAAGAAACAAAATATGGGAGGTCCCTTATGATGAGGAAAGTTATCATAAAACCAGAGAAAGAGGCAAAAGATCGAGGTCAGAGGAACAATCTGTTCATAACTATTTGCAAGACCAAAGACAGGGTATGGAAACTAATCATAGATAGTGGGAGTACTGATAATCTGGTATCCATAGAAATGGTCGAGAAACTGGAGCTGGAGATAACTGCACATCCAAACTAGTAAAAAGTATCATGGTTGCATAAAGAACACCAAGTGATGGTAAGTCGACAATGTAAAGTCGAATTTAAGATACGAGGTTATAAGGATGAAATTTTGTGTGATGTCATACCCATGGATGTTTGCCATGTTTTGTTGGGAAGACCATGGCAATATGACATAAATTTTGTACATGATGGAAGGGAAAATACTTACACCCTTGAGAAGAATGGTTGTAAGCATATGTTACTGCTAATAGAAGACAAAGGAGTCAAGGAAGAAGCTAGTCCTAGCATACTTCTCATGAGTAGGAAGGAACTCTTGAATGAAGTCAAGAAGGAACAAGAGATGTAGTTTGTTGTGGTGAGGAATCCCAGAGTCATCCTTATGAATACTTCTATGGATGATCTACCTGTAGGAATTCAAGAATTGTTGGAAGAGTTTGTTGATATCATGGTGGATGAATTACCTCATTATTTACCGCCCATCAAGGGTATGATTCATCACATTGACCTTATTCCAGGAGCAAGTTTGCCAAATAAAGGAGTGTATAGGTTGACACCTCAAGAGAATGAAGAGGTCAAGAATCAAGTCCAAGAGTTTTTGGATAAAGGTTTAGTCAGAGAAAGCTTGAGTCCATGTGCAATACCAACTATGTTAAGTCCAAAGAAAGATGGAGGATGGAGAATGTGCATAGATTATAGAGCCATCAAATAATATAACCATTAGGTGCATATTTACCTTACCCAGAATGGATGATTTGATGGATTGCTTAAGTGGAGCAAGTTATTTTTCCAAGATAGACTTGAAAATTGGCTATCATCAGATAAGAATGAGATAAGGAGATGAGTGGAAGACAACATTCAAGACGAAGGAAGGATTATACGAGTGGCTCGTTATGCCACTTGGCTTAACAAATTCCCCGAGCACATTCATGAGATTAATGAATGATGTACTCAAGGATTTCATTGGTAATTTTGTAATTGTGTATTTGGATGACATTTTAGTTTTCAGTAAGATTGAAGGAGAACTTTTTAGGCACTTGAAACTAGTGTTGAAGAGGTTGCAGTCGGAGAAGCTGCTGATAAATCTGAATAAATGTTCTTTCATGAAGACATAACTCATATACTTGGGTTTTGTGATCTCTTCAGATGAGTTGAAGATGGATCCAGAGAAGCTAAGGGAAATCAAAGAATGGCATTCTCCAAGAAGCCTGTTTGAGGTACAAAGTTTTCATGGGTTAGCAAGTTTTTATAGGAAATTCATCAGGAATTTCAGTAGCATTTGTGCACCCATACTAGAAACTATACAAAAAAAACATAGATCCTTTAATTGGATAGAAGAAGTTGAAAAAGGCTTCAGAGTATTGAAAGAAAATATAACAGAACAATCGATTCTGGTTCTTCCAGATTTCAAGAAGACATTTCAGGTGAGATGCGATGCAAGTGGACTAGCTATTGGTGCAATACTGATCCAAGACAATAAGTTTGTTGCTTATTTCAATGAGAAGTCGAATGAAACTAAGAGGAAGTACTCAACGTATGAAAAATAGTTTTATGTTGTAATACAAGCTCTGAAAAATGGAGGAATTACGTTATTCCAAAGCAGTTTGTCTTGTATAGTGACAATCAGGCTTTACAGTTCGTAACCAGACAGAAGAAGTTGAATCAAAGACATGCATGCTAAATGGGTAGAATTCATGTAGAATTTTACTTTTTTTATTAAGCACATTAGTGGTATCACTAACAAAGTTGTTGATGCTTTGAGCAAGAGATGTCTAATTATGCAGGAATTCCAAGTGGAGACCTTAGGGTTTGAACAACTTAAGGGAATGTATCCAGAAGATCTATATTTCAAGGAGGCTCATGAAGCATATGAAAACCCTTTGCTAAGGGACATAAGCCAGTGGATGGAATATTTGATCCAAGATGGACTGTTGTTCAAAGAAAGCCAATTGTGTATTCTGAAATGCTCAATGAGAGACAACTTGTTGAAAGAAAAGAATAGTGGAGGATTGGCTAGACACTTCGTCCATGACAAGACTTATGCACAACTGAGTTCTTCATAACATTGGCTAGGTATGAGGTCTGGCATGAATAAATTCATGAATAAATGTAGAGTCTTCTAGTATGCTAAAGGGTAACTGCAAAATACTAACATTTATCAGCCATTGCCTATTCCAGATAGGTCGTGGGATGCTATAAGCATGGATTTTGTGTTGGGATTGTTGGATTATTGAGAGGGGGGGTGAATCAATAATAGAGAAATAAAATCCCTTTTCACCATAAAATGCAAGTGTTATATCAATGTATCATTATCATACAATAGTTGCAGAGTAAATAAAAAATGAACAAATGAGCAAACACACACATACATAGTACAACAAGGTTTTACGTGGAAACCCAAAGTGGGAGAAAACCGCATAATGCTTTTCCTTATATGTCTTTAATAATTACATTCATTGGAAGAACCAAATTCCTTTGCTTTCTAGCCACAACTGGAAGGAGGCTCCAACCCCCTAGTTTCTTAGACTACAACCTGAGGGAAGCTCCAACTCCCCAATTATATGGCTACAACCAGAAGGAGTCTACAACCCCCTATGTTCTTCGGCTACAACCGGAAGGTGGCTACAACCACCTGTCCTTGCCCCGTCCAACCACCCTGGTATATAAGTAAAATGATGGAACCACTATCACTGTGAGATATATTGTTGGTACCAATAACCTGAACCATGCATCAACTTGTACCTCAACCTGTAATCAAACTGTACCATAAACAAGCGCATCAACCATGCCCCAAACTGTACTAAACAACCTGTAATCAACATGTACCATAAACAAGTGCATCAACCATGCACCAACCTATACCATGAATAAGTGCATCAACCATGTACCAAACTGTATGAATAACCTGTCACAACAACCTGTCCAAACAAATCGTCTCATCAATATTATCAACCAAATCAAATCTACTCACCAAGATCAATCACCAAGACAACTCTCAAAGATGTGCATCAACCAAGCATAACACAACAACTCATAATCATCACCAAGATCAATATTTTCTTCTAATAATATACCAATACAAGTATGCTACATCATCCATAAACCATGTGTCAACAATACTACTAAAAAGTGCCTCCAACCATGTACCAAGTATGTACCAATCATGTATCAACTACTCATCAACTATGACTCATCAATATGTACCAACATCATCAACTATACACCTCATGTATGTGCCAACTCATCAACTCCTTGTCTCAACCATGTACCCAACATGTACCTCAACCAAAAACCCTCATCAGTTTCATCATCCAAATCTGATTCATAACTCTATAATAGACCTGGTGTATATGATCATATACTTGCAGACCTTCCTTAACTTTAACAACAAGAGACTAGCATTTTCAACAAACTTTACTTTAGTCTCACATGACTAGTTTTGGATTAGTCAACAACCCTAACTTGAAATAATCATAACTATGTACTTGTTGTTGACGATTAAAAACATCAACGAAGTTTCGCCTGCAAAGTGTTGCTAAAGCCTATTATTATAAAATGTTAAATAATACTAGTAGGTGGGACCCCCTTATAGATTGGAGATTAGGACTGGTTCTTATTTGATGTCATGCTATTATTCGACATTGCTTACATGGTGATGAGATCTTGTTTTTATTGGCTATGGATTGGGCTTATGAAGCATTGGTTCCTTATGTTACTACAGCCTATGTCATCCTTACTATCACTGCAATTTGTTATTGGATCTATTGTGAGGAGACATGCAAAATAAACATGTTAGCAAATTAACATAGTCAAACAATTGGAAAGAAATGGAAAACATTGTAACAAATGCAAATGGAAGAATTTAAACTATCCTATAAACTATACTACATGCATCGATTTTAAATGGATTGTTGTTGTCCTAGCTATTGAGTTGATAGCTATGCGATGGTTTTTGAGTTATATAGTCGATATGCATGGTGATTATGTTATGGCACAGGTTGATGTGGGTCGCGCTATTGGTGATATTCGATACATGGTTTATTGGATCATATAGTTGATATGTAATATGGTCAAATTGGAATGGAAGGTATGATGTAGGTGGCACATTTGACAAGTAATAGATGCAATTTCCAGTGCATGGTTTAATTGAATTGTTGGTAGATTAATGGTTGGTGTGTACTATTGAATTAATTGACTGTGGGTGGAGGTGACGTGCATTTACTGCATGTCGCCCTTACTCCTTCCATTGGTCGTCACCCTAGTTGGGATATTGTTCAACCTTGTTGTTGTGGTTATGCTCCGATTTCTTAGTAGAGAAGAACCACTCGACCAACTCATGTTTAAAGGTGCTTGGATTACAGGTATGTTTTTTTTGGCCATTCATGAGTCTGCTCTGGTTATGAAATGATTAGTGCTCATGTGTATTGGTTTTTGTTTTCCTTAAGTATTGCAACTGTGTAAATTTGTCATTTTGGAATGAAGCGTTGATGGTTCTCTCTGCAATAGTGTTGAAGTCATAATGATATTGGTCATACTAGGTGTTAGCAGCCATAAGGGCTCTCTGTTATCCTTGTTGGTTTAGTTGGAGGGTTTTTGTTTGGCCTTGGGTACCTGGATATCCTCATGCATTCGTCACTATATCCAGTCTTTGGCTTTTGTGGGTTTAATGGTTGGAAGCACTCTGTGTCAGTGTTATCTGTTCACTTGAGAATTGATTGTTTTCACCATTAAAGGTCTTGTAGTGGGTTATTTGGTTCTTTCTCGGCCCTATCTTCACTTCAGCGTTGTGGTTTATTTATTGGAGAGCCACGCGGGTTATACCCTACGTGTGTTAAGTATCATTGCTAGGCCGAATTGGAGCCTCACCCTTCTGTTTTAGCCCTCCTGTTGCGAGATTTGTTACCTGTCCAAAAATAAGTTGTGGTTCTCTCTGCATATGCACTGTTGGTCTTAGAGGATTTCCCCATTGAAAGGAGTTGGCTATAGCTTTCCCTATTTGTTCATAGAGAAAACCCTTAACTCTATAGGTCTGAGGGTTGATACAGAAGACCGGTGTGTCCTGTCAGGTTTACTAATTGTTTATTGTTGGATGGTTGTGTATTTTCGACAAAATTGGGTACAGGCTCGCCCAGTTGGTCATGTGGAAATCGTGTTGGCTTGATGTCTCGTCACTACCTGTGTTAATACATTGGATAAACCCTGCATTGTTAATTAGACAGTTCAAAGTACACAATCACTCTCCTTGTGTTTGATAATACAGTATGGTTTTAATTGAGAAGGTTATGGCCTCGCTTCATGTCGATGCGTGGGTATGTGTGGTTTCCATAGCATGCTAGGTTGGTTGTTGATTGTTACAACGGCCCAAGTATAGGCTCAACATTGAATTGGTTGATTGGTTGATACACAGTCACTGTCTTTTCTCACTAAGATTATTTGGATGTTTGATTTGGCATTGGTTACAATTGCTTAATGATGCTCGTGCATACTTCATTGTGTGTATGGTGTTCCTACGCCACGAATAAATGGTCATTATAACTATGAGTCATTTTGTTGGGGCCTAACAGTTATTGCAACCGGGATGACTGCAACAAATCCATCCGTTGCATGCGTTATGGTTATTTGATTGCATCATTAGAGATGAGCCCGGGTCTTACACAGCATGGTTGATTGCAGTTTGATTAAATTGAAGCAGTATTGTATTAGATTGATGGCTCAGCACGATGGGTTGAGTTAATACTATGATTGTGTGTTTAAAATTGTAAATGGGAATGTCGCATCATGTTGTTTTGGGTGGCTACCCAACATTTTGAGTCGCGTTTAATTGGGCTTGTACAATGACAGAATTACACTTGCATGATTGAATTATTTTGTGCATAACATGTGTTGGAATGGTGGTTGTTGTCTACCTGTTAAATGACGAGTCAGGGTTTTACAATTAAATCTGGGTTATTGGTTTGATTTCCATTATGTATGTTTAAAAAATATCATGCAGTTTAAATGACAGGCCCGATTGTAGTGACAATATAACTTCATTGCAATTTTGAAACACGACTTTGGGTGTATTTGATGATTCAAGAAATGTGTGGGTAGTGGTTGATTTTGATGATTAACAGAGCATAAATGGTTATTATTATACATATGAGAATTTTTATAAATAAAAGGAACAGAACTCCCCTTACATATTTTTGTGGAATGCATATTATCTTATTAATGGCACTATGTTAGACATTTGACTATGAATGACGAACTAGTTAATGCACAATAATTATTATTGGGTCACAATGATCGTTTGATTGGTGTATCTCCTTTTGACAGAATGATTATATGGATTACTTGATTAATTTTGTGAATAGTACCCCCTCTCATTCCCCATCATTAATTCACTTTTCACTAATTACAACCCAATCACTTTCCCTCATTCATTTTTCACTCCATTTTCCAAAATTGATTACAATCAAGAAAAATTATGTGTTGAAACAGTTGGCAGTAGCAGTGTCTTGGTTGAACTACAATGATTTTTTCTTTGATTTGCAGTTGATTGTTGTTGTCTTTGAGCAGTAATCGTTTTTTTTTTCCCTCATCATATCATGTTTCACTCAATACAAACCCCTCACATATCCAAAGACCTTTTATTCACCCCCTGCTCACTGATGAACAGTAAAACAATTTGTATGGATTGGATTGCATGAGTCTGATACATTAATGAGCCAAAACTATTTCATATTTTTTAGAGTTTTCATGTATGGTTATTTAAAATATTATTTTCTAATCAATCATGCATGCATGAATGATTTTTTTTAGTCGATGTAGCCATGGCCGAGGAAGCAAGGGGAGAGGTAATTGGATCAGGGGCCCAAGAAGGCCCATGTTCTCCATACATTTTGATGTTGATTCACAAGATCTTGGCCAGTTGTTTCAAGCCAGATTTTTCAATTGGATTGGGCAAGGAGTAGTCCAACCTAGGCCTAAAAAGTCTCCTTTCCAAGTTCTGCAAGCCCCTGGTATCCCTGTGCCTCCTCACGTCTCATTGCAACCCGAGGTTCCTGAAAATGATGGATGGGAAGAGATTGTCCACCCGACAGTCTCCCAACATCATGGCTAGCCCAATTTGTCCTTGCCTGCTCCTCCACCTAATAACCATATTGTCCAAGCCGCTCCCCACTCACTAGTGCAATCCTCCCATGCAATAAAGAGATTGAAAATTGATGCACACCATGCCCTTGACAAAGGAAAATCCACTGCTTCCCCTTCCTCACCCTCCAATGGCTCTGACAAATCTGTGTCTTCCCAGATGCATTTGAGGGACGATTGTTCCCACGTGATCAGCTAGATTAGGCCTAAAGGATCGATGCAGCCAAAGGAAAATTCAGGAAAATCAAAGGGTGATAACAACAATCAAGGAAAGATTGCATCGCAGAGTGGGAAATATGGCTTTTGAGTTTTTATTTTTATCTATTGTTGATGACAATTGACTTCAGGAGACTTTGGACAACATGTTTTATTTTTTCGTTACATGAGTAACACTTTTTGGAAATGATTTCAAATTTCATGAGCTAAATTGTCAAATGTGAATATGTGGATGGGAGACACAAGGAGGTGTGTTTTACTTAACTAATAGTTATGATATGATTGTTATAATTGTTATGAGCTAAAGGGAGTCACAAGGGGTCCCACCTACTAGTTATTATTTATTTATGACCTTTATTATGATTATTACTTTTCCCCCTAACTAAAGTTGGTTGAGTCTTTTAATTATCTTAACTAATAAGTTGGTTCAACTACTTCAACCAATTCTAAATTGTTTAAAAGCAAAAGGAAAGGGAGGAACATGGGGAGGATAAAAGCATAAGCATACTAAGGTTTGTTCTTTGAGTTTATGTTGAGATAGGTCAGTTTTCATTCATTCATTATTCATCACAAGCCTAATTCTATTTTATGATAAAAGGGTTTTATTGTAGACAACAATATTCAGGGTTGAATCACTTCATTCAGACACTTTTTTTTCCAGAGGTGTTGATCTATCTTTGATAGTCTGTGTAGACTTGTATGTTTGTGAATTAGTTTTCATGACTGAGAAAGGCTATTGTGAAGAGTCGAGTGGGAAGCAATATGTGGCAAGCTGATCCAACTTTTTAGAGTTCAGTTTTGTTTTTCTGTCAGAGGTCCTTTTGTATGTTCCATCGGGGATGTATAAGTTTGACTTTGGTCCAAAATTTCTGCATGAGATTTTGTAAAGAAAATGACTCTTTGGTGAATTTGAATGAAATAAAGGATTGCTTTATGTCTCATTTGTCTTGATTATCATCTTGGTGACTTTACTTCTCTCTTTACATTTATTTCAGCAACTCATATGTTCAAAAAATTACATAAAAAAAAAATTCCAACAAGTTTTTTGTTGATAAAAGACTAGCCTAAGCACTTGTAATTAATACTTGTGAGTTAGGATGTTATTTTTGTTGGCTATAAACATAGGGTGATATTCCTGTCTATTTTTATTTAGCCAAGCAGAATCTTAAAAATGCTTGAGTAAGATCATTTCATATATTTTCCTCAACATTTATTCGGCGACCATATTGGGGAGATCTTCGATATCTCTCTGGTTAATTTTTATACTCGATTTTGATCGATACATATTTCTTTTTCTGATATTGATTCTTTGACTGTTTTATTCTTAATGATTGTTCCTGTTGCAAGGCAACCCAATATTGAGCCCGACCTTCAAGATCATACCAACATTGCTTTGAATCTATTTAATACCATCTTAGACACTGCCAACACCTGTGTTGGGCTCAACCATTCTTGGGTAGCAATTGAACGAGATATTAGTGCTCAAGAACAATTGGAAGCTAGACGTAGACAACCCAAAAATCTGCAGTAAGCTTGATTCTTTAGTTTTGGCCTTTCTTTCATGTCCTTAGATTCACGTGCTTCTAGAAGAAGAAGAGGCTTGTCACCTGAAATCAATCCTTTTGTTGAAATAGGAAGAAGAAGCGTTGTGTTATCTGCCCAACAAAGTACTCTAAGGAGAACTTTATTTGATTCATCCAGATTGTCTTTCTTCCCCTCATCTATCATCCACAAGATGGAATCTAGTGGTGGCTCTGGTGGCAATGGAAGTGCTTCATCTTATAAATCTTCATCGTCATCAGTGATTGGTAGCTTGTATAGCCACCATATTCCTGTACAATATACCACGAACCCCACCAAAGTCATTAAAAAATATGGGCTTTTTCAGTTCGAAGAAGATGCCACAACTACCCCATGGCATGTGTCCTCTCCTCTTAACCTAGAACCTGCTACTCATCCACTTTCGAAGTTTAAAGAGAACCTGCATAATTTTTCAGTAAATAACACTGTCAGTAAAAACAAACACCTGGTGGCATTTTCTAATGCTTGTCATAACATAGGGGCCAACGACAATGACACTTGCATGCGCTTGTTCGTCAATTCCTTGGAAGGAAAGGTTGTGATCGATTTATTTGACCTTCCTCCTAAGATTATATCTACTTGGGAGGAGTTAATCTATTGGTTTCGATCCACTTATGGGCAATCCAAAAGCCCCGCCCAGAATTTAAGGGAATACAATAACGTCACCTATAAAGAGGGTAATACCATCAAGTCTTTCAACTTGCATTTCACCAAGTTATACAATCAAATCCCCGAACTTATCTAACCTCAGAACCAAACTGCTTTCATGCATTACTACAATGCATTGCCTTCTCCCTACTATCATAGACTTGAGGAAAAGGCCATTGATAATCTCGGTTATGCTCTGCATACCTGTTCAGAGTATGAAGAACAGCTTGAAAGAACTGGTCTTCCCCAGGGAGAATTAGTTAGAAAAACAGACATGTCTACTCTCTTACAACTAGTACAAGATATGAACAATTGTATGATAACATTTGAGCGGAAGGGTACTATCTCCCCTATCACCCCTGGATCTTCATCCTCTTATGCACCTCCCTTTAGGAGTCCAGTTGAAAATAATTTTCATCCTAAAGCTATCTTGCCTCAGAGTTGGTGTAACTTTTGCGAGGAACACCATGAAGAAACCACATGTGAGGTAAAGAAGAATGTCAGAGATAATATCTTTGGTAAAAGACCAGAAGCTACTATCAATGTCCTAGATTTTTCAACCATATCCCTGTACAATCTACCACGAACCCCATGAACCCCTGTAAGCAATTACTCAATTATCTTGGGAAGAGATTGAAAAGCCTTAACAGGTGGATACCTCTCACTCGACGAGACACATTTATCCATTCCTTCGAATGGTAAGAACATTATAGTCCTTAGAGAGGGAATAATTTCACCCTACATAGAGAATGTTCTGAAATCTAGCATAAACTATATTGAAGAGGACCTAGGAGTGTATTCCATCTTTGTCGAAGAGGATAATATTCCTTTGGAAATAATCAATTTAGATGATGATATGTGGCATGTGCACTTTAATGGTTCACACTCTAATGAAGTTAATGGGGCTGGCATTATCTTGGCTTCCCCTGCACGAAGAATTCATAATCTGTCTTACAGGTTAGAGTTTTCTTGTACAAACATTGTCACTGAACTCAAAGCTTTATTATTAGGCATTGAGACACCCTTAATCTTGGTTGTGGTCACCTTTCAGTTTTTGGAGATTTTGAGATTGTTGTGAACCTGATACGTAAGATATGCTCTCCTAGAAACAAGCTAATGGGACAATACACCCAAGTTGTTTGGGCACTTACCTCGAACTTTTTATCTTTCAACATCACTCGTATTAGAAGGGAGTTGAATTCCATGGCTAGTTGGTTAGCTATATTTGCAGCTTCTCTTAATCAACAACTTTTTCCTCACAGGCTTGATTGTTCTTTTCAGTATCTTTATTGTTCATATATCCCTGGAAATGTAGGATCTTGGAAGGCCCTCCCTAACGATGAGAGAATTGGTGCTTCCATCCAAGATGAACCTTTTAAGCATGAGGAAATTATATCCATAGAAAACAATAAGATTTCTGAAAGCTTGACTCCTATTGAGAGTTTGTTTTCATCAAGTGATGTAGGCAATAAAGAAGAAAAGAAAGAAGAGGAGTTACGAAAGAAGGTGGTTGAAACCATATCCATGAACATTAGGACACATGGATATTCAACGAATGTTAAAATAAATGTCCAATGTTCTGATAAAGAAGAAATGAGGTCTGTTGAGCTACTCGGTGGATTTCAAAATGTTTTTTCTTGGTCTTATGATGATCTTCGTGGTTTTGATCCTGGTCTTATTCAACGTACTATGAAACCAACTAGGATAAAACAAGGACTTGTTAACTTTGCACTGAAAGCAACCTTTCAAAGGGAGTTGAGAAATTTCTTAAGGGTTGGGATGTTTTTTCTAGTCCACCCTGAATGGGTTTCCAATTGGGAACCTGCTTCGAGGACCACCGATAATATTAGAACCTGTATTAATCTTTGAACTTTCAAGTAAGCGATTATGAGAAATCCTTTCCCTCCTCTCAATAGGGAAATGGTTCTGCAACAGGTTGTAGAGTCACAGTTAGGGCCCTTATTCGATAGTTTGTTTGGTTGCAAGAAAATCAAGGTGAAAGGGGTAGATGCTCACAAAACCACTTTTATCACTTATTGGAGTACCATGTCTTACCAATGTCGGATTTCTAACTTACTTGATACAAGTATTGCTTTTAAAATACCTATACACATGACTTTCAATGAATTAGTCAGTCTCCATCTCTATCTTGATGATATAATTGTGTGCGTCAAGGGACTGATAATTATACCAGAATTCCAAGTGTTGGGTCCTTTCCAAATTTATTTTGTATTAGACACTAACTCTTACATTTTAAAGGATTTATAGAAGCAATTGTTTTCCTACAACACTAACAACCCTCGCTTGAATTTTTGAGAGGGACTGACATGAAAGGTTTTAATGTTGTTTGGATTTTCTGTATACTAGTAGCCTAGCTTTGTTTCCTTTTTTTTTGTGCTTCTCTTTCCTTCTTCATAGTAGTTTAACTTCTGATTTTTGGGATAAAACTGTTCATGCTGATTTTTCATTTCTATCTTTTATTACTGCGGTTTTAATTTATGCATTTTTACTTATGTCATGATATTGTTTCCTACCATCTTTTAGTTTGTTGGTCGAAATAGGATGTTGGATCAATCTTACCATAACGACACTCCTGCAAAGAATTTTTAGTCAATAACAATCAATCTTACACAGTTGTTATGATGTCTCCTTTGAAGGACCCTTGAAATTGTTATATATTTCCACTGTTGTCTTATAAAGAATTGGTTATCTCCCACTTCTTCTTTCCATTTCTTAATCCATTGAGATTTTAAGAGCAAGTCTAAAAGTTTTTCTCCTTAAAGTCGAGAGCAGATTCCGGTCGAATGATTATGCATACAGTGGTAAAACCCCCTCATACTTAACACTTTTCATGAATTATTCCCAAATTCTCGGTCATCTTTCTATTAAATCTGCTCACCTCCCCTTGTTGTATAATATTCCTGATTATATCTTCTTGACCTGTTGTTTTTGGTCCACGAAACCATGAGTTCTGAGTTATAAATCCGTTGAAACAAATTTTCTTGTGGAGTCGCCAGTTTGTTGACGATTAAAAATGTCAATGAAGTTTCACCCGTAAAGTGTTGCTAAAGCCTATTATTATAAAATGTTAAATAATACTAGTAGGTGGGACTCCTTGTAGATTGGTGATCAAGACTGGTGCTTATTTGATGTCATGGTATTATTCGACACTGCTTACATGGTGATGAGATCTTGTTTTTATTGGCTATGGATTGGGCTTATGAAACATTGGTTCCTTATGTTACTACAACCTATTTCATCCTTATTGTCACTGCAATCTGTTATTGGATCTATTGTGAGGAAACCTACAAAATAAACATGTTAGAAAATTAACACAGACAAACAATTGGAAAGAAATGGAAAACATTGTAACAAATGAAAATGGAAGAATTTAAACTATACTACATGCATCGATTTTAAATGGATTGTTGTTATCCTAGCTATTAAGTTAATAGCTATGCGATGATTTTTGAGTTATATAGTCGATATGCATGGTGATAATGCTATGGCACAGGTTGATGTGGGTCATGCTGTCAGTGATATTCGATACATGGTTTATTGGATCATATAGTTGATATGTAAAATGGTCAAATTGGAATGGAAGGTATGATGTAGGTGGCACATTTGACAAGTAATAGATGCAATTTCCAATGCATGGTTTAATTGAATTGTTGGTAGATTAATGCCTGGCGTGTACTATTGAATTAATTGATTGTGGGTGGAGGCAACATGCATTTATTGCATGTAGCCCTTACTCCTTCCGTTGGTCGTCACCCTAGTTGGGCTATTGTTCAACCCTGTTGTTGTGGTTATGCTCTGATTTCTTAGCAGATAAGAACCGCTCGACCAACTCATATTTTAAGGTGCTTGGATTACAGGTATGTATTTTTTTGGCCATTCATGAGTCTGCTCTAGTTGTGAAATGATTATTGGCTTAGGTGTATTGGTTTGTGTTTTCCTTAAGTATTGCAACTGTGTAAATTTGTGATTTTGGAATGAAGCGTTGATGGTTCTCTCTGCAATAGTGTTGAATTCATAATGTTATTGGTCATCCTGGGTGTTAGAAGCCATAAGGGCTCTCTGTTATCCTTGTTGGTTTAGTTGGAGGGTTTTTTTTTTGTCTTGGGTGCCTAACTATCCTCACACATTTGTCACTATATCTAGTCTTTGAATTGTGTCAGTTTAATGGTTGGAAGCACTCTGTGTCACTGCGTTCTATTCACTTGAGCATTGGTTGTTTTCACCATTAAAGGTCACGCAGTGGGTTATTTAGTTCTTTCTCGGCCCTGTCTTCACTTCAGCGTGGTGGTTTCTTGATTGGAGAACCACGAGGGTTATACCCTGTGTGTGTTAAGTATCATTGCCAGGATGAATTGGAGCCTCACCCTTCTGTTTTATCCCTCCTATCGTGGGATTTGTTACTTGTCCATGAATAAGTTGTGGTTCTCTCTGCGTATTCACTGTTGGTCTTGGAGGCTTTCCCCATTGAAAGGAGTTGGCTCTAGCTTTCCCTATTTGGTCACAGATCAAACCCTTAACTCATCTGAGGGTTGATAGAGAAGACCGGCGTGGCCTATCGGGTTTACTACTTGATTATTTTTGGATGGTTGTGTATTGTCGACAAAATTGGGTACAGGCTCGCCCAGTTGGTCATGTGGAAATCGTGTTGTTTTTTATGTCTCGTCACTGCCCATGTTATTACATTGGATAAACCCTGCATTGTTAATTAGACAGTTCAAAGTACACCGTCACTCTCCTTGTGTTTGATAATCCAGTATGGTTTTAATTGAGAATGTTACGACCTCGCTTCATGTCGATGCGTGGGTATGTGTGGTTTCCACAACATGGTAGGTCGGTTGTTGATTGTTATGACAATCCTAGTATAGGCTCAACATTGAATTGCTTGATTGGTTGATACACAGTCACTGTCTTTTCGCACTAAGATTATTTGGATATTTGATTTGGAATTGGTTACAATTGCTTAATGATTCTCGCGCATATTGCATTGTGTGTATGGTCTTCCTACACCACAAATAAATGGTCATTGTAACTATGAGTTGTTTTGTTGGGGCCAAATGGTTATTGCAACCAGGATGACTGCAACAAATCCATCCATTGCATGCATTATGGTTATTTGATTGCATCATTAGAGATGAGCCCAGGTCTTACACAGCATGGTTGAATGCAGTTTGATTAAATTGAAGCAATATTGTATTAGATTGATGGCTCAACACAATGGGTTGAGTTAATATTGTGATTGTGTGTTTAAAATTGTAAATGGGAATGTCGAATCGTATTGTTTTGGGTGGCTACACAACATTTTGATTCACGTTTAATTGGGTGTGTACAGTGACATAATTACACTTGCATGATTGAATTATTTTATGCATAACATGTGTTGGAATGGTGGTTGTTATCTACCTGTTAAATGACGAGTCAGGGTTTTACAATTAAACTGAGTTAATGGTTTTATTGCCATTATGTATGTTTAAAGAATATCATGTAGTTTAAATGATAGGCACGATTGCAGTGACATTATAACTTCATTGCAATTTTGAAACACGACTTTGGGTGTATTTGATGATTCAAGAAATGTGTGGGCAGTGGTTGATTTTGATGATTAATAGAGCAGAAATGGTTATTATTATACATATGAGAATTGTTATAAATAAAAGGAACATAACTCCCCTTACATATTTTTGTGGAATGCATATTGTATTATTAATGGCACTGTGTTAGACATTTGACTATGAACAATGAACTAGTTAATGCACAGTAATTATTATTGGGTCACATCATTCGTTTGGTTGGTGTATCTCCTTTTGACAGAATGATTATATGGATTATTTGATTAATTTTGTTAACAATACCCACTCTCATTCCCCATCATTAATTCAATTTTCATTAATTACAAACCCATCACTGTCCCTTATTCATTTTTCACTCCCTGTTCCAAAATTGATTATAGTCAAGAAAATTTTTGTGTTGAAACAATTGGCAGTAGCAGTGTCTTGGTTGAACTACAGTGATGTTTTCTTTGATTTGCAGTTGATTATTGTTGTCTTTGAGAAGTAATTTTTTTTCCCCCTCATCATATCATGTTTCTCTCAATACAAACCCCTCACATATCCCAGGACATTTTATTTACCCCCTGCTCACTGATGAATAGTAAAACAATTTGTATGGATTGGATTGCATGAGTCTGATACATTACTGAGCCAAATATATTTCATATTTTTTAGAGTTGTCATGTATGGTTATTTAAAAGATTATTTGCTAATCAATCATGCATGCAGGAATGAGTTTTTTCATTCGAGGTAGCCATGGCTAAGGAAACAGAGGGAGAGTTAATTGGAACAGGGGCCCAAGAAGGCCTCTCCATACATTTTGATGTTGATTTAAAAGAGCTTCGCCAATTGTTTCAGGCTGGATTTTTAAATTGGATTAGGCAAGGATTAGTCCAACCTAGGCATGAAATGCCTCCTTTCCAAGTTCTGCAAGCCCCTGGTATCATTTTTCCTCCTCATGTCTCATTGCAACCCAAGGTTCCTAAAAATAATGGATGGCAAGATATTGTCCACACGACAGTATCCCAACATCGTGGCTGGCCCAATTTGTCCTTGCCTTCTCCTCCACCTAATAACCAGATTGTCCAAGCCACTCCCCACTCACCAGTGCAATCCTCCCTTGCTAGAAAGAGATTGAAAACATATGCACACCATTGCCTTGACAAAGGAAAAGCCATTGTTGCCCCTTCCTCACCCTCCAATGGATCTGACAAATCTGTGTCTTCCCAGATGCATTTGAGGGACGATTGTTCCCACGTGATCAACGAGATTAGGTATAAAGGCTCGACGTAGCCAAAGGAAAATTCAGGAAAATCAAAGGGTGACAACAACAATCAAGAAAATATTGCATCGCAGAGTGGGAAATATGGATTTTGAGTTTTTATTTTTATCTATTGTTGATGACAGTTAACTTCAGGAGACTTTGGACAACATGTTTTATTTTTTGGTTACATGAGTAATATTTTTTGGAATTGATTTCAAATGTCATGAGCTAAATTGTCAAATGTGAATATGTGGATGGGAGACACAAGGAGGTGTGTTTTACTTAACTAATAGTTATGATATGATTGTTATAGTTTTTATTAGCTAAAGGAAGTCACAAGGGGTCCACCTACTAGTTATTATTTATTTATGACCTTTATTATGATTATTACTTTCCCCCCTAACTAAAGTTGGTTGAGTCTTTTAATTAACTTAACTAATAAGTTGGTTCAACTACTTCAACAAATTCTAAATTGTTTAAAAGGAAAAGGAAAGGGAGGAACAGGGGGAGGATAGAAGCAGAAGCATAAGAAGGTTTTCTCTTTGAGTTTATGCCGAGATAGTTCAATTTTCATTCATTCATTATTCATCACAAGCCTAATTCTCTTTTATGATAGTAGGGTCTTATTGTAGACAACAATATTTAGGGCTGAATCACATCATTCAGACACTTGTTTTTCATAGGTTTTGATCTATCTTTGATAGTCTGTGTAGACTTGTATGTTTGTGAATTATTTTTCATGACTAACAAAGGTTATTGTGAAGAGTCGAGTGGGCAACAATCTGTGGCAAGATGATCCAACTTTTTAGAGTTCAGTTTTGGTTTTCTGTCAGAGGTCCTTTTGTATGTTCCATCGGGGATGTCTAAGTTTGACTTTGGTCCAAAATTTTTGCATGAGATTTTGTAAAGAAAATGACTCTTTGGTGAATTTGAATGAAATAAAGGATTTCTTTATGTCTCATCTATCTTGATTGTCATCTTGGTGACTTTACTTCTATCTTTACATTTATTTCAACAACTGATATGTTCAGAAAATTACATAAAAAATAAATTTCCAACAAGCTTTTTGTTGATAAAAGACTAGCCTAAGCACTTGTAATTAATACTTGTGAGTTAGGATGTTATTTTTGTTGGCTATAAACATAGGGTGATATTCCTATCTATTTTTCTTTAGCCAAGAAGAATCTGAAAATGCTTGAGTAAGATCATTTCATATCTTTTCCTCAACACCTGTAATGAATAAAGATATGAAAATAGTACACAATGTTCTTCAGTGTGTTTTATGCAATTCCTCTAGGTGTCACTATTTGGAACCTCTCAAAAAAGGAGTTATAGAAAAAATGGCATACCTTATTGAATTATGGCTTATTCTAGAGAGTTAACTTGTAGAGCGTGCCCTGCATGGAATATTTGTTGTATGGATATAAAAATTTTACACATAATACTACAAAATGTAATCTAACCAACACATTTGGTCTTACTGAATTTGGATCCGTTATGAAGAAGTTATGTCTTTTTTACCCGAAACACATGTTTTAGACTAGTTTCAGGACTAGCCACAAACCCTATTTTCCATGGACTGTAACTCCAAAAATACAACGAACCACAAGCTGAAATTCATACCACAACTACTTGCATATGTTTCCTCAATGGCCTCCCAATTTCACATTCTGAATCATTCTATAAAAAAATTTATTGCGAAAATGGTGAGATGACCTGTAAATAACATACCTTAGAAAACATCATCAAAAGAATTTATCCTCCATTGAATTTTGACCTTCTTTACTTCACCTTCCCTCTGAAATTCGGCTTAGATATCATTTGGTTACCTCAATCACATGCAGATATTCAAGATGTTCAAGTGTGATTAAAATGAGAGAGCCTTTCCTCTTATTTATACTTTCATGTAGCTTCCTCAAGTGGTTACCTTTTAACCATCTTAACCCACTTTCCTTATTTTAGGGTTAACCAACTTCTAACCACTTGTCCAATTAGTAATTTATCCATTAAATTTATTATTTAAATAATT
>ML795289.1:243201-269397 GCA_009831015.1 Picea engelmannii
CCTCGCCTCTGCAAAACCACTTGCTCAAACTGCCCCTGTTAAAGGAAGAAGGTCAAGGGGGGTCTGATATGCACTGTGGGTCGTCGATCTGAGCACGGCCCTCTCGACCGTTAAGATCAGCGCGCCCGATATTTTGACGCGCCAATCCATCGGGCCATCCAAAGACTTAGGTTAAAATGCATTTGGTGGGTTTTTTAGCCCCCTTTTTCGCATTTTTTCACCTAGGGCTCAAATCCTAATGGAAAACACTCCCCTACAAACATATGTGCTAACACTTCCTATTTTCTTATCCATACTTTCTTATATCTAATATCAATGGTTTGTTTCATGGAAGTATCAATCATGCTTCTACAATCATGAGCTATGTGTCCATAGTTATGACATTTGTAACATTCAATGTTACGTGGGGCCACATAGGCATTTCTTGATTGAACATTTTTTTTATAATACTTGCAATCTGCAACCTTATGTCCAAAGTTAGTACAGTAAAAACAATGACCATAAAAGAAATTTTCATACCTGGGAGTGAGTGATATTTTTTGTTGTGTAGTCCTTTTGAATTTCTACCTTGACTGATCATGATCATGATTGAAGCTTCTTTGTGGATTGAGCATGGATGGTCTTCTTGAATATGTATCTTTATTAGTTTTCTTAGATTCTGGTTGACCATGATTCTTTCCTTTGAGTACTTCTGCATAACTCTTTATATTTTCTTCATTCTTCTTTTCTAGCAACATAGAGTGTTTCTCTTCATTCTCTACAACTGATGTGGATATTTCTGTCTCTTCAATGTTCTTGTTGAGCTTGAAGATTTTGACTCTTAGTGTGACAACTTCTTCTTCAAGATTCTCAACCTCTTCTTCTTTCTTCATTATCTAAGACTTAATGACCTCTTATGTTCTCTTTGCTTCTTCAAGTTGGATTTTCAATTTCTTCTTCCAGTCTTCTATCTTCTTCACCAATCTCTTCCTCAAGTTGGTTTAAGTCATTGGTTATTTCCTTGAGATGATCCATCAATATCTTTTCTCTCTTTTATACTTCTTCCTTTTGTGCTTCTATGTTGGATTCTAAACATTTCTTTTGATATTCTAGAGTTTCTTCAATTCTTCTGGCCTCTTCTAGTTGAGCTCTTAAATTCTTGATGACCTGCTGATCTTTTTCGGAACCTTGAACACTTTCCTTTTGCTTCATCAATTCTTTCTTGTATGACTTATTTTATTCTCTTTCTTTCTTTAGATATTCAATTAAACTGATCAATTTTTCTCTGTAATCAACTTCTGCTTCTTCATACTCCTCCTCTTCTGAATCTTTCTGACATGATCAACATCTTTCTTCTTGTTCTGTATATGCATCTTCTTTAGCATTTTCTGAATATGTGATGGGTGAAGAATATATGTCATGTAACTTATCCCAAATTTCCTTGGTTGATGAACATTTACCAACCTTTTCTCTTACCAGATTAGGTAATCCTTCCCCAGATGAAATCCATTGCTATTTTTTTATTCTTGTTCAATTCCTTCTTGGCTGCAGTCTTTTCCGTTTTTGAGCTATCATATCCTGTAACAAATGATATCCAAATATAAAGTCCTTGTGCATGTAAAAATACTTCTATCCTTCTGCTCCACATCTCATACTTAAAACCATTCTAACTATTAAACATTGGTACTCCATTCTCAAAATAATCCATGATCTCCTTCCAGTTGTTAAACTATTTCCTGAAGGAACCCTCTCTGATACCAATTGTTGGATTACTAAGAGGGGGGGTGAATTAGTAATAGAGAAATAAAATCCTTTTTCACCATAAAATGCAAGTGTTATATCAATGTAGCATTATCATCCAATAGTTGCAGAGTAAATAAACAATGAACAAATGAACAATCATAGACATACACAGTACACCAATGTTTTACATGGAAACCCAAAGTGGGAGAAAACCACTAAATTCTTTTTCTTATATGTCTTTAAGAATTACATTCATTGGAAGCACCAACTTCTTTTTTTTTCTAGCTGCAACTAGAAGGAGGCTCCAACCCCCTAGTTTCTCAGGCTACAACCTGAGGGAAGCTCCAACTCCCCAATTCTCTGGCTACAACCAGAAGGAGGCTACAACTCCCTATGTTCTATGGATACAACTAGAAGGCGGCTACAACCATATGTCTTTCCCTGTCCAACTACTTTGGTATATAAGTATAATGATGGAACCAATGCCACACTATCACTGTGAGATATACTGTTGTAAACATGTACCAATCAACCTGCACCAAACAATATGTACCAATAACCTGAACCATGCATCAACTTTTACCTCAACCTGTAATCAACCTGTACCATAAACAAGTGCATCAACCATGCACCAACATGTACCAAACAACCTATAATCAACCTATACCATAAACAAGTGCATCAACCATGCACCAACCTGTACCATGAATAAGTGCATCAACCATGCACTAAACCTGTACAAATAATCTGTCCAAACAATCTATCACAACAACCTATCTCATCAATCTTATCAACCGAATCAAATCTACTCACCAAGATAAATCACCAAGACAACTCTCAAATATGTGCATCAACCAAGCATAACACACCAACTCATAATCATCACCAATATCAATATGTGCTTCTAATAATATACCAATACAAGTATGCTACATCATCCATAAACCATGTGTCAACAATACTACTAACAAGTGCCTCCAACTATGTACCAAGTATGTACCAATCATGTATCAACTACTCATCAACTATGACTCATCAAGATGTACCAACATCATCAACTATACACCTCATGTATGTGCCAACTCATCAACTACTTGTATCGACCATGTACCCAACATGTACCTCAACCAAAAGCCCTCATAAATTTCATCATCCAAATCTTATTTGTAACTCTATAATAGACATGTTGTATATAATCAAGTACCTACAAACCTTCCTTAACTTTAACAACAAGAGACTAGCATTTTCATCAAACTTTACTTTAGTCTCACATGACTAGTTTTGGATTAGTAACACCCCTAACTTGAAATAATAATAACTATGTACCTGTAATGAATAAAGATATGAAAATAGTACACAATTTTCTTCATTGTGTTTTGTGCAATTCCTCTAGGTGTCATTACTTGGAACCTCGCAGAAAAGGATTTATAGCAAAAATGACATACCTTATTGAATTATGGCTTATTCTAGAGAGCGAACTTGTAGAGCGTGCCCCACACGGAATATTTTTTGTATGGATATGATAATTTTACATAGAATACTACAAACTATACTATAACCAACACATTTGGTCTTACTCAATGTGGATCTTTTATGAATAAGTTATGAATTTTTTACCTGAAACACTTGTTTTAGACTAGTTTCAGGACTAGCCACAAACCCTATTTTCCACGGAGTGTAACTCTAAAAATACAATTACCCACAAGTTGAAATACGTACCACAACTACTTGGATATGTTTCCTCAATGGCCTCCGAATTTCACGGTCTGAATCATTCTAGAAAAAAAAATTATTTCGAAAATGGCGAGATGACCTGTAAATAACATACCTTAGAAAACATCATCAAAGGAATTTATTCTCCCTTGAATTTCAGACTTCTTTACTTCACCTTCCCTCTGAAATTCGGCTTAGATATCCTTTGGTTACCTCAGTCACATTTATATATTCAATATGCTCAAGTGTGGTTAAAATGAGAGAGCCTTGCCTCTTATTTATACTTTCATGTAGCTTAAGGGGTTACCTTTTAACCATCTTAACCCACTTTCCTTATTTTAGGGTTAACCAACTTCTAACCACTTGTCCAATTAGTAATTTATCCATTAACTTTATTATTTAAATAATTTATTGTGTATCCACTTTGACTTATAGTACACTCATCACTTCACTTTACCTCAAGGGGTTACCTTCTAACCATCTTAAACCACTTTCCTTATTTTAGGGCTAACCCACTTCTAACCACTTGTCCACTTAGTAATTTCTCCATTAAATTTATTATTTAAATAATCCTCCTTGACTTTGTCACTTCACTTTATTATTTAAATAATCATCTTTGACTTTGTCACTTCACTTTATTATTTAAATAATCCTCTTTGACTTTGTCACTTCACTTTATTATTTAAATAATCATTTTTTACTTTGTCACTTCACTTTATTATTTAAATAACTTCTTCTTTGCAAGCGCTTTGACTTCTTTGACCTTTTGGGGCTTCAAGCCAACATATGAGGGTCCTCCAAATCTGTAAGGCCATAACTCTCAAACCGTGAGGAGTTATGTGACGTTCCACATACCACCGAAAATGGCATGACATGTACTATCCATATTGAATAGTCTTACCTACAAATATATCAAAATACATACCATTATACATCAAAAAAACTTGGGTCCATTACCCAAACCTTTGTGCTACCGGACTTTCTTCAAGGTTTGACATCAATCTACAATATCACTCTCCAATGGTTGACATCAATGAAAACCAACAATCCATACCAACTGTCCATCAACCTAAGCCAATTGTCTGACATGGATTACCAAGAACCTAGAGGGGGAGTGATTCCATATTTGTAGTGGTTGACAGGTTCTCAAAGATGACACATTTCATACCATGCTAGAAAACCAACGATGCTACTCACATAGCTAAAAAAAAATTCAAGGAGGTTTTGAGATTACATGGCTTGCCTAGAAGTATAGTCTCAAACAAAGATACCAAATTCGTAGGACACTTTTGGAGAAATATGTGGAAGAAGTTGGGGATAGAATTTTCCTTCAGTTCAACATATCACCCTCAGATAGAGGGACAAATTGAGGTGGTAAATTAGATCTTAGGAAATTTACTGAGGATTTTGGTCACTGAACATCACAGTCGGTGGGATCAAATTCTGCACCAGGAAGAGTTTGCTTATAATGATTCATCGAAAAAAAGCACTGGAAAAAGTCCATTTCAGATAGTGTATGGGATTCATATGAGAGGAATTTTGGAGTTAATAAATTTGGGACATGATGAGTTCTGAAGCATAGGAGCGAAAGACTTTACTGCAGAAATGCAGAAGCTCCATGATCAGATAAAGGGACAATTACAAGATAGCAACTAGAAGTACAAGAGTTGAATCAAACAAAGGAGAAGAGAAGTTCATTTCAAAGTTGGAGATCAAGTTTTATCACACTTGAGGAAGAAACGGTTTCCAATAGGAACATATAACAAGTTAAAGATGAAGAATATAGGACCATGTAAAATCCTCAGAAAATTTGATTTCAATGCTTATGAAATTGAGCTGCCAAAAAATGTTGGAATATCACCGATATTCAATGTTGCAGACATGTACCCTTACAGGACGAATGATACATGAGAATCAGGTGATCAGAAGAAGTTATAGTGGGAGAAGTAGATTCCCACAACATAGAATCCGCAGATGGAGAAAAATCTAGATCAAAGGATTGACAAGAAGACCATGGGGAAGACTTATTTTGAGTACCTGGTGAAGTGGAAAGATCACCCAGCAGAGGATGCTAGTTGGGTAACTAAATATAATATTCAGAGACATGGAAAAACAATATAGGAGCTCATGGAAAAGAGTCCATGAATCTTTTTTCCATAGGAGTATGATGCAGGAGAATCAACATCATTCTAGAGAGGTTGAGCAGAGGACAACTCAGCACCCATCGCACACATTTCAAACTATTTTTAATTTCGATGAAAGAACATCATTTTGATGTTTAAATCCATTTTAATTAAATCCATTTAATATTTGGAGTCTTGAGCCATTGTATAGGATTGCAAGAGATTTTAATCATCTTAATTATCTGTAGGATTGTATAGATTCCGAGCATCAACACTTATCTAGTTTGTAAATGATCATTCAATGTAATAGGAATTAGTAGATGAATGTTTTAATTGTGATAGTATAGAACTAAGGTAGGTTGGAGGGAAGGCTCAAGAAGATCCTCATGTATAAATATATGTAATCTATTCCCAAATGAGGTTGTTGAATCTCATTGTTAACGCTGCTGAGATTGGGGTTATTACTGCTGAAAAATTATTGCTATTGTTGTTGGTTATTATAGAGAGCTATTGAGAACTGTATGAGTCCATCTACAGACTTTGTTGAATGAATATAATCAGAAAGGTTTGATTCCAAATGCATGTTGTTACTTATTTCTGAGTTCATTGACTAAATGTTCTATTATTTTCTTGTTGTGGTTGATTATGCTCATATGTATGCATTTCTTAGTTATATAGAGGAAATGTTAATCTTTCTTTAAGTTTCAATCATTTCTCTTCTGAGAGCTCTGGTGCAAGGAGTGCACAATTCACGCAATGTGTGAGAAGGCTGAGTTGATTCTGACTTAGAAGGTCAGAAGAGGTAGCGTGAAACTTTGAAGAGGCAAGTGCAAGGAGTGCATAATCGCTCAGTGGAGAGAAAAATTTGAGAACAAACCCTTACAAGGTGTGCATTGGGCCTGCACTCAATTGGAGTGTTGAAGAGTCTAAGTTTGGAGAGTGCAAGGAGTGCATGAAAAGTTCTCAAGAAACTCCAAAGGATCGAGGTGAACAGGCACCAGATGTGCACGGGAGTGGCTTAGAAAAAATTCTAAGTCTAAAGTTGTAAAGTGTTCAGAGGATTGTAAAGGAAGGCACTAGAGGTTCAAATTTCCTTGTTTTGTCAAGCTCAGGAGGGATAGTGACCAAGATCCTTTGAAAAAGGAGGAATTTTATTAGTTTGGAGGATAAGAGGATGAGATCCACTCGTGGAGAAACCAAGCCTTTCCTAGCTGCTAGATCTGGGAAAGTAGCACGTGAGTTACCACCGAAAATCCTTCGGACTTTGCGAATTCGACAGATTTCATTCAAGGAGTACACAGGAGTTGGAACCCCCTGAAGTTTTGAAGTATAAAAATCATTTGGAGCGTTGATTCTAGTGGACACATGTTAGTGGATCGTTGAGTCCGGAAGACCTTCCATCCGAGAGAAAGGGGATGTGGTTGTGAAGGGTTGACGGTTCCCTAAAGCTCTGAAGAGTAGAATAGATCCCCGTCATTGATAAATGGGAGATGCGTGGTAGTATATCTCAAGATCCAGGGATTCAACACTCCAGGAGATTCATGAAGTGGTGCTTCGAAAAGTCTCAAAGCCTGGATCTAGGAAGCGGATTTTCAATTGTTGATCCATGGAAGCACCAGAACCGTCTGATCTGGTTCAGAGTTTGTTTCTTTGGGAGCATAGAGTGTTGGAGTGGATAGGACCGTCGAATCCCAAAATCCTAAATTCTCCAAGAATTTGAATTTTAGCCCACGATCCCTTGAAGGACTTGCGAGTACTCAGGGACCACCGAAAAGTGGATTTTTCATTCAGGAAGAAGGACTTATGACCTTTGTAGTTTGTTTTGAGGGCTTTGAAGGAGCCTGCGAGCTGATCCAACTCTCAAATTCAAATGATCGTAGACTGGGAGGTCACGTAAACCCCAGGGAGTGGGTGGGGGTTTGCATCAAAACATTGAACAAATAAAACTTGATAGAAGGAATCGAAGCATGAAACAAGAAGTAATGCCAACAAGTGAACCAACCAACCATACCTCATGAAAATTATGATATATTATTGAACATATTTATAATTAAATCAACCAAGAGGTGTATATCTATTATTTATTTCTTGAGTATAATGCACTATATTAGAAGCAAATGAGCTCCACTCTTAAAGCCTGCAATTATACTACACATAGAGAGACACAAAGGACCATAAAATATTTTAAAAATATGTTATATTATTAGGGGATTCAACTTCCTTTATGTATGCTCTAGTTTAAAGTGCATAATGGACTTGTCAACACCATCATAAAAACCATTCAAGGTTATCAAGAATTCATTAATGAGGATGCTACTCATTATTCAAAAATGTTATTTGAGAATCTGTGTGTGTTATAGAGGATAGACATATACCCAAAGAAAATTTAGGGAAGAAAGGGACAATATAATTGAGAAGACCTTTTTTTTTCTTCGAAATCCGTAGTAATCTATAAAAGATGTAGTTTACCATTCAATTGGTTATTGAATAAATATGATTAGGCATCCATTGTAACATTGTCTAGGATAAAAATAAACCCAAGATCTAGGGACTTCTATTATAAATGGCTCATAATTTTCTATAACTTAGATATCCAAGTTAAGTACACTAGGTAAATTTGCATCTAAAGGAAATGGATAAATAGATCCAACACATCCTCAAACCCCCCCATACACCCCAAAAAACAACCAATATTTTATATGAACAAAATTCTCATTGTTACCTAACTCTCTTTCTCCAAGTCTAATACCATTGAAGAAATCATGAGTTTAGGAACAAAGAGATAGACATAACTCATAACAAAATGAATATGTACCTTTTTTCTGGAAATTTCAAAAATCAAATTCAAGAAGATAGATAAAATGACATGCACGCCACAACCTCCAACTACGAGATGAAGGAGATAACTTGGGTTCAAAGGACAGGGATGGGGGGTGTATTCTAATCTCCAACTAAGTCACGAAGAATATGAATTTGGTTAAAAGGACAAGGATGGGGGGTGAATTCTTAAAAATTTACCACCAATATGACATGGGGAATCATAAGAAAAAAATTGTCAATTCCAAACCTAATTCAAACTTGTAGACACTAGGGATAGCACATGAAACATTTAAAAAACCAAAAAAAATGTTGACCAACAAAAAAAGAAGAAAGAGCCAATGGGACATGCACTTTGAATTCCTTTATTGAGTTATTTGAAGTTGCAAGGAGACAATAAGTATTATCTAATATCCTAGTTCAATCAATGACACCAATGGATGTGGAGGATAAGTTGGCCTTTGCATTGAGGACTCTTCTAACCAATCTCATTTTTTCAAGCATATGAATAGTAGAAATTAGATGGGGCCAACATTGAATGGGAGAACCACACCTAAATGGAAAGGTTTTCAATGCCCAATATGTTAAAATTTGGACTGTATAAGTCAAGGTTGTGGAAATACTTCATGGCATAACATGAAATATTGGGAAAACATCACCAATAATATTTATAGGCCTCCTTCCTGCTAGTGGGAAAATACCCCTATAACTATACCAGGGTTTAAGATATAGACAGAGCAAATGACCGTCTAAAAGTCATCCTAGTTTCCACACTACCCAAAACATACAAAAATAAATTAACATAAATCAGTAGAAGAGAAGATCGGTAATTGTACCTTTTATCCTACATCTGGTGATGATCTCCTCAAGCTATGTAGTTCCAAAGAATGCAAGTCTCCTCTCAAAGTTCACCTGCATCCAAAACTAGGCAAACAGGGCTACAAGCATGCTATTTCTATTCATAAATTAGGGTTAGATATCAAATGTTATGTATAAATCAAAGAAAATACACAAAACAACATCATTTGGGATAAGGAAAATAGACTCTTTTATTCATCAAACAAAGACTGAAACTTACAATACTTGTCAACCACCGTTATGTGAACCTGATCCGGGATCCTCTTTACAATGCTTCAAGTGCACCTTCAATAAGCCACTTCTCACAATATATTAATCACCTCAAGGAAAGGGAATGTATTGGATGGAAGAAAAGCGGCTGAAGAGGGAGTGTTGAGGCAATAACTCACAAAAGGTAGCAAATGCTTGGGCAAGGGAAGTGAAATTGGGAAGAGTTTCACTATTCTTATGCTTTTTTTTGAAATGAGACCCCAACACCTCCTTTTATATGACAAAAGGATGGTTATTTGGTTGGGGGTCGGGCTATAGCAGGTGAATTGGTTGGGAAACCTCCAATAGCCCGTGAATTCCACCGAATTCCTTACAACTTTTTAATTTTTCCAACTTTTGGAGGTATACGCGGGCTGTGTATTTTGCATCAAGCGTATGTATGTGGGTTTTCTAACATGCAAAAGGCGTATGTACGCGGGTTGTAGTGGTGCAGGGCCGGTACATGCTCTAAAATTTGTTTTTTTTAAGTAGAGCTTCTCAATAGTGACTTGGAAAATTATGCAAGTAAGAGGGCCAATGCCATTTATGCATGAGTAGGGAATTTTAGGACTATAACACTCCTATGGCCATTGTAATCAATATTATACCCACCCCAAAATAAAGTTAATTTGCACCTCTATAAATAATTTTGTAACTAGTCGATTAGTTCAAACAAGCCTTTTTAAGGTGAAGTTCATTGTGATATTTGATTCTAGTCTCATTGAGTCATGTTAGTTTATAGGATATTATTGTGGCTCATGGTTGAGCTTCCCTCCATCCATACATTTATAGGAGGAAGGGAAATCTCTCAAGGTTTTCCCTAGGGAAAGAAATTGTAGATAGAAGTTGAATAATCAATCAATTGGAACCCCCAAAACCACCAATAGTTTAGGTCCCCAAGTCATAAAATCGATATCCTCCTGAAAAACAAACAAAAAAATAGTCCTCAAAAAAATACAAAAAACATCACATGCACCCTTGCAAGAAATACCAATCTGAATTCTCTCTTGTTCCCATATTGTAAATTCTAGATGTACACATGTATTCCAAGTTGGTCACACACATGAAGAGGTGCAATCCTAACAAAATTTGAAAGACAAAATAGGTAATTCCTAATAACCTTTCATTGTGAGGAAATATAAATGAACAACAAGCCCCCCACACCATTGATAGTACGCAAAGATAATATCTCCACTATATTCCAATAGGGAGTGACTAGTTGAAGGCTAATGTTAGTATTTCAATTTGTATATTCACTAACTGATGATGTCAAATTGGTTAATTCTAAGTACAAGATACTAAAGGAAAATAATATGACACCATAAAAGAAAACAAGAAATTGAAAAACAAGGTAGAGGAACAAGAAACTAAACAAGCTAATGCTATTGATAACATATGTGATTCTTAATAAAACCAAATAACAATCATAATCATATAATAAGGCTAATATAATACATAATGGAATTATTTGTAGGTGCCATTGCACCCTTATGATATGATCAACAAATTAAATGCTCGATTCTTAGTAAATACAAATGATGTTGTAGCCTCTTATATTTGTGTTTGTACATATGTCGAGGTAACATATACATAGCCTTTAAATATAGGTGTGGGATCATTACAAACCTTCACTTACAACCCATCTGATCATATACAACCACATAGACCACAACCTAACAAGATCACAAGACATCGAGTCTTAAAGGGTCACATCACCGAGAATATTTTAACCACCATAAGACTAACATTGTTTTTGAATATTGACTTTGGGACACAAATATTAAATACTATGCTAAGAAAAATTTCAAAATATCCACAGAGAATCCATATTGTTCTCCCAAAAAACAATTCCTACAAAATGATGAGTAATGAGCCATCCACAAAATGACCATTAACCAACTAATTTGAGTTTTCTTTGGGGACAAAAATAATTTTTTGCATTCCTTGGATATAACTATTATAATTTAGATAGCACAAATCTTCAGGTGCAATAAAATAAAAGGCAGGGGCCAAGGGGAATCCCCATGAGAAGGAATAAAAAGACGTATTCCTTTTATTTACACCCATTAATAGATAGACACATTTAGGCTTAAAAAAAAGTGTTTATATTGATCCAAAAATAACCTGAACCTTGATTCCTTCTGAATTTACAAGATAAAGGGATATTCAACATGATCACACCTTTCCAAAATAAGTTTTGAGGAGTAGGGAATTTAGGCCAAGAGTTTGCACCAATTCCATTCTTGGGCCAAACTATTATAACATTGTCAAATATTAATTGAACTCTAATGAATTCTATATGTTTAGTTCAAATGATCTTAGGAAATATGTTCTTAATGTGGAGATCCAATGACTTGTTTAGAATATTGCAAGAGACATTCAATAGAGTTATCGACTCCCTATTTTTTTTTAGCTTATGGGTCACAATCCTATAAAATGAATTTGGTGAGATATCGATATTGGTGTTGGCTCCAAATTTTTACTTTATAATAGATCCTTTGTAAATATAAAGGAAGTGTTTTCAAATTCCCACATAGGTTTGTAGAACTCATGTAGGAACTAATCAACTCTTTGAGACTTATCACCAATGATCTCCATTAGAGTTATTACAAGCACCTCAAGGGTCAACCCTAGCTTGCATTCCCTTATTTAATCCTTCGAGAGACATCATGAGACCACATAAAGGCATGTATCCATGAACACCCCTCACTCCACCATAGGTTATTGAGATTCGAAGACCATGTTAGTGATTGCAAATTTAATTTTTTATGTTTTCTTGACTAGCGTTGAGGTTATTCCACAACTATAAAGTTTTCATGCATACTTCATTCATGGATAAGGCCTTGAAAAAATACTTCAGAAGAACATCTCAAATTTTAATACAATACAATTGATCCCTTAGTTACATACCTCTATCCCAACACATTTCATCAATTTTCGTTAAGTGGTGAGGCTTAGAGCCTCTAGGAGACATATTCTAGCTCATCTTTAACCACCTAATGAAATTTTGATAGAAAAAGGGTGATATGACACCCATACCCTTTCAATAATGTGAAAGTGTGAGAAATGACATGTTCTCAACAAAAGGAAAGAGAAGGCTCAAGTATGAAGTTCATATGGGATCCATACAAATGTATGGATTATCTGGCCCGAGGACCCATATGGTCTAGGATAAAGATAAATATCATAAACCACTCACAACTCTCTCACGTTACTGAAGGGCCTCCTTCACCTATATTATATATGAGAGAGTGAAAGGAGAACAATTCCCATGATGCATTTGGGATAAACCTCTTTTACAATATGTAGACTTATTGAAGAATAACATTACAAAATTCAACAACCATGTAATCTAAGACCACTAGGAAATCATTGGCACATTCTAACATTCCCCCTTAATGATGACTAGATGGGTACACTCATAGTTGGGGTTATGTTACATGCCAATATGATATCTCACAAGTCTAATGATGCCTCATCGTGTGTAAAAATCCCTCATAATGATAGGATACACAATGGTAGTTGATTCCTCATTTTGTGTACAAATTCCTCATTGTGATAGGCTATACAACGACAAATGCGGTGGATGCCTAATTGTGTGTACAAATGCCTCGCGATGATAGGATATACATGGGTAAATGTGTTTGATGCCTCATTGTATTTACAAATGCCTCTTGATAATAGGCTATACAATGGTAAATGTGATTGATTCCTCATTGTGTGTACAAATGCCTCATTATGATAGGTTATACAATGGTAAATGTGGCCACTAGAAACACATTAAATGATGGTTTTAATATGAATATGAATATGGAATTACATTACATTCCCCTTTAACGAAAAACTCAAACATTCCGAAGAAATAGTGAACATAGATGCAAACTTTGTTGATGTCAATGATAAAATATGAAGAGGAAAAATGTAGAAAACCATCGATAAGCTGCAACCAGATCCTCAATAAGGTGTTAGGAGAAAAATGCCTACCGTCAAGAACTAATGAAAAATTACCAACAACCAGGTCCTTAATAAGGTGAAATGAGAAGACACTTTCTACTGTCAATGATCTGGATTTATGCAGGAACACAATGAAATACATAAATACACATAAACACAGAGATGAAGCGGAAGTAAAACTTCATTTCATTAACAAAAAATGATTGAAATATGCTTACAGACAAAATGGAAATAAAATAGCTCGGGCGCTGGTAGCTTATCTCTGAGAAGAGATGTGACGGCTACTGGCCTATGAAATCTGTGTTACAATGAGGCTCGAAGGCCTATATATTATTGAGAAACAATGGGAAACCCTAAACATCCAAAAACCTAACCCTAGGAGATGAAACGCCAGAATATGGGCCCCGTTGGGGTAAATTGGTACATCAATTTCCCGGGGTCGTAACTTTGGCATACTATCTCCATTTGACACACATGATACATTGTTAGAAATATCTATCCGAGGAATACATTGATGACAACAAATATCAAGTCCAGAACAGAGTCATATTCAACGAATCATTCATGCCCAAAAAACATCATTTAGGGCCTCAAAACGACTCCGAAAGTTTAGGACCCGAAAACTACTAAAAATAGTAAATTGTGCTACAATTAAGGAAACTGAAAACCTGAAAGAAAAAATGGTGTGGGTCCAAGTGAAATAGGCGGGTGGCCACCAATATCCACCTGGATCAGTCAAGAACCAATGAAAAATGACCGGCCACTAGGTCCTTAATAAAGTGAAAGGAGAAGACACTTGCTATCATCAATAATCAATGCAAATTGACTAGCAATGACAACATCAATATGCTTATGATGAAGTGACAAGAAACTCAAAATAGAGTAGTAATCTACATAACCAAATTGTCTCCAAACTCTTCACACACACCACTCTTGAACAAGTGAAGCAAATAGATAGATAATTGCATGAAATAAAATCCAAGAGAAATGACATGAATAATCATGGAAATTACACAATGTGTCAAATAACAACTCTCCAAGAATACATGATCTCACAATGATCCCATATGATGTTGCGAACAATGATCCAATGGATAAGCCACACTATGGATGTGAGTGTATAAAGGCCACTACAAAGGTAGATCTGAAATCCATGAGAAATGATACCCTCAACAAGAAATGAACCAATGATATGATCCACAAGTACTGGATATGCAAAAGAAAGTATGCATGTGTTGGAATAAACCAATGCAAAATAAATTGAATGTAGGTCTTTGCAGTTATAGATCTGAATGGAAAGGTTGTAGATATGAATATATAAGCTACAGATATGCGGTAAAAGTGAGAAAATAAGACCCTTATATTTGAAAGAATATCCCAACAAAAAATATAAATTGTACACACACAGAGATCATCGAGAAAATAATATGTATGTATGGTGTGTGAGGAAGGCAAATTGCAACCAAAACCCTCAGATCACTACAAAAAAAAATTGGATCATTTAAAAGCAGCTTAGATCTCCTGCTAAAACCCTTGGATCGCTGCAAAAAAAATCAGATCACTGCAAAACACCTTGGATTTGCTGCAAAAAACCTCAAAACAATGCAACAAAGTCAGATCACTACAAAGAAAGTGTGGTTGGGTCATACACAAGCCGTATGCAACAAGGAGCAGGGAAAACACGATTGTATGGGAATGGCCATATGCACAAGTTGCCAAAAGCCTCAGATCTTAGTGAATTTTCTCCAAAACCCTAATATATGGTAAAGTAGGCCCCTCAACAGTTAAATATACCCCTCAAAGAAAAAAATCATCCCTTTAATAGTTAGATCAACCCTCTTATGAATCAAATCTCCCCTCCAATAGATAAATCAATTGTTTAATCAGCCAAATCCATGCAAACCAAAGATAAATTCATCCATACAATGTCAAATATGAGAGAGAACACCCTTACATCTACAATTTGAGGAAAAATAGGTTCGATCTAAACAAAATATGGTGACTATATAGATAAAAAAATTATCTATATGGTCCATACAACTGTGGAGAGGAGCGGGAGGATGTTAGTTTTGTAGACGGTGAAAAATGAACCCACATAACAAATTCATCGAAAAAGGCCTCTCAGATCAAAATTTATCAACTTTGGAAGAAAAAATAGGCTTGGTAAAAAAAAATAAGCTAGGTAAGAAAAATAGACTTGGTAAACTACCAAACCTAAAAATTTGCCCCCAAAAATTTAGGGTTTAAAAAAAATTAAATGACCAAGGCTAGACTAGGCTAGGAAAATTAATTTTAACAAACAAATAGTTGATCTTGCTTTATTCCAATATTATAGAGACATTGGTGATGTTAGATTTGTGAAAAAGAGCTCAGAAAATGCGAGATATGCACAAATCCGGTGAAAATTGAAGTGGTTGTTGGAATAAAAATGAAGATCCACAAGAGAAGGGGGCCCAAATGAATAGAATCATTGTAATGTGATGCAAAAAATTCAAAAGATAATTTGTGCAAGGAGAAAGAGATTGGTCACTAGCTTTTCTACCATGTTAGATTCGAGAAATATGCAAAAAAATATAATGAAATATAACAGGTCTAAACTCCTAAGAAAAGCATCTAGAAATCAGTAAATTAAATAATGACAAGAGACAAGAGAAAGAAGATAGAGAGATGTATTTTACATGGTAAAACCCCAAAGTGGGGAAACATCCATGGAATTTGGTCTTCTATTCCTTGAGAAAACTCTCCAATATTACAAGGAAAGAGAATGATCAATTAT
Source organism: Picea engelmannii (assembly GCA_009831015.1). Lineage (NCBI taxonomy): Eukaryota > Viridiplantae > Streptophyta > Pinopsida > Pinales > Pinaceae > Picea > Picea engelmannii. The sequence goes on from ML795289.1 coordinate 259,414, forward strand.
GGACTTCATATGAGATCCATGCAACCATATGGATGATATGGCCTGAGGACCCATAGGGTCTAGGATAAAGATCAATACCATAAACTAGTCACAACTTTCTTTCTCTCATAAAGGGCCTCATTCACCTCTATTATATATGAGAGACTAAAAGGGGAACAATTAATATGATGCATGTGGGACAAACCATTTTAACAATATAGAGAGTTATTGACAAATAACATTACAAAATTCCATATCCATGTAATCCAAGACCACTAGGAAATCATTAACACATTATAACACCTCTAAGGCCTTGGCAAGACGTTTCATATTATTTTGATACAACTAACACAATTTGGTATTTTCAAATGTGGTACATCTAAGATGGACCTTGTTATACACATTCATTTCCTTGTCTCCCCCAAAAATTGAAAAGTATATCAGTTGGCAATGAAGAGTGTTGCCTCTCCCAAACATGGAAAAATTTTGGGGACAAAGTTCACCCATGGGATAATTTTCCATGTTTTTTTTTTTTTTATAAAAATGATTCATCAATTTCCATTTTTTTATAAAATTATTTTCCCAAATTCTCTAGGATAAAAATATTTTACTCTAAAAATCACCAAAATTTTCTAGAAACTATATAAAATCCCCATAAATTTGAATATTTTTACAAAATATCATCAAACATTTTATGGTTGGTATTTTAAGAATTAGCAAGATCCACCAATGTTTCTACACTTTAAGATAAGTATGGATGGATCCTTAAAATTTCCCTACTCCCAAAACCGACACACAATTTCCTCCAAATCAATCAAACTACAAGGAGTTTTGTTTATAAAGAATAGCTTAATTCAATATTTTTAAATCTTTCTTTTCACCTTTATGAAAGTTGGTCCCAATGAACCATAGTTTTATTGACTCACTACATATGAATTTACTAGGGTATAAATCGCATGATGTGTTGTCCATGGTATATTCACATAGAATAGGCTTTCAATTTTCCATTGTATTGAAATCACCATAGACCAACCAAGATGCCTATGAAAACCCATTGTATATCCATCTCCAAATGATGGTTCATTCATTTACCTCATTTAATGCATTAATATTGGACAAAGCCAATATTAGACCATCCAATTTAAATAAAATACAAAACAAATGCTATGTAGGATCAATCCCCAATCGATATTGATGCTAATTGGGTGATACAAATGTTTGATAACCATTGATGATAATTGGGATGATAAAAGTATTTCCACACCACCGCTTAAAAACCCTTGTTCAAAGTCGTCTTAAAAAAGAAATCTAATAAATTTGACTTCTTTCAAACAAAACACATCACTTGATGTTTAATTTAATTCCCAATTTTTTTTACCGTTTTTTTTCTACATAAGTATTTTAAACTCTTTATATTCCACAAGGAAACTTTCATTATAAATTTTTACTAATTAAGTCCATATCATCTTCATTTTCATTCTTCTGAAGTTCTTCCAGGACATTGTAGGGATTCGTATCAAAACAAGTTTTATCATATCATGTACCCATTCTAAGAATGTTGATTCATTTTCTCCAGGGTTGAGAATTAAGGATAGGGAAATCATCATTGTGTACCCCCCCCCCCCTAAGAGGACAAATATTGGGAAGGGAACATTGCATCCTTGTTAGTGGCTACATTTTGTATGTTACATATAACTTGTTATTTGGATTGTTCTTCCAAATTAATTGCACCCAACCTCCTCCATATCATGTTTAGCTTGAGGAATACATTGGGATTATGGATGGCCATGGATTTTTTTATCCAAAATATAAGGATAATTTTAATTTTAATCTATATAATAACACCTTCCTTAGTTCTTAACATGGAAAGGGACACTGTAAGGCCTCAACCTTGAATGGATTTGAGCACCTCTATTGTATGATCACCTTATTAGTCATTCATTGACACAAATGGACACAATGAAGTGTTGATGGATAGAAGTGTTGGATTTGGGTGCCTTTATAGAATTTCAAGGCAACGACAAACATGTTAGGTGGCCTTGCTCAAATTGGGGGCACTACAGACCTTGGTAGTCAAGATTAGTTATATACACCAAGAGAAGCTTGGAAGGAAAATTAGTGAGGGAAGTAAAAGAGGGTTATTGAGAATGACCTTGTCTAAAGGAATGCACTAAGAATGATGGAAAAAGTGTCTAAGAAGAACTAACTAATCTATAGATGAACTGGGAACACTCATATGGGTGTACTTGGTTGAGCACATGTCAGTTAGTACTTAGTTGAATGCACCTAGATAGATAGTTTTTGGCTAGGCACACTTAGAAATACCTTGTCGAGCGCACTTCTTAGGCACACTTAGAAATACCTTGTCGAGTGCACTTCCTAGGCACACATTTGAAATAATAAATATGTGTAGCAGTTGCAAAGTGACATCATTGGATGTGAACATCAACATGGGATTCATGTGGGCGTAGTTGAATTAAACAAAGGGGCACTTGGGTTCACCTTAGAGTTGAAGGGGATTGCAACTGAAACAAAATTATCATATATAGTTGTTGACGGGCGAAAATGACCGTCCGTCAACTGGAAGAATGAATCCAGTCCGGGGTTGTCTAAATAACCCAAGCCGTTTGATGTAACTCATTCTAACGGGTTTAATGGCTCCGTTAGCCAATCTAAGAGTCCTAAGGAAACAAATAAAAAGAAACGAAATAACTAACTAATTACTAATTACTATATATATATATATATATATATATATATATATATATATATATATATATATATATATNTGTGTACATATATAAGACGTAATTATTATAAATATATTAATTAGGAGATTTACTCATCTTATTTATATACATGATATACATGCTGCAAATTTTGATCTAAACTTACAAAAACTCAATGTGAGAAAATGACTGCTTTGAAAAAAAACAGATAAAGAAAGCACATAAGTTATTTTTTTGTTTTTTTCTTTATTAATCTAAGCTAAATAAAAAAAATATACTATGAAACAGAAGTATGTGGATGGTCAAATCCAGACCATATATTTGAGTTTCAATGACAAACAAACGACAAAAAGGAATAAGCTAACCTGTTAATGAGTTAATCATCATGCACCCAAACATCTGTATGATTAGAGAACATCCAGCCAGCTTTTCCAATAGGTAAACCTGCAATGAACCTTGAAACTATTCGGAATAAATCCAGAACAATATGTTGACTGTTGAGTTTTAATAATAGAATAAGAGATGCAAATAGTCACTGTGATCTTTGTGATTGCAAGCAATTACATTTGAGACAAATATAACTGTAACAACATGCTTTTAATCATTCAACAAAAATTAAAGAGAAATATTGTCATTTGGGTTGAATGAATGATCACTCTTTTCAATATCTGATGCATCAAAATGTGAACGATATTTTAAATAAATTATCCCAATACCATAACAAATTGTGAAGACTAAAGCTATCAACAACTATTAATTTATCAGGATAAACAAACCATAAATGAAAACACCATTTACAAAAAGCTAAAGCTGAAATGCAAATGTATGTTCCGTCCAAATTTGTGAATAAATTGTCCACCTTCAGCCCCAGGCCAAGATGCCTTCATTACAAAAATCTCTAGTATTTAAAGAGTTCAGTCAAGCTAAACATCTTATCTTGTGGGATAAGATTAAATCTCAAAATGATTTACTAATTACAAAATAGAGGGTAATAGAACCACTCCCTATCACACTGTATCTCTCAAAACTATAAAAATCTTATTTTTGTTTACAAAAGATGAGCCAAAGAAATGGTTAATAAGCTCAGAAATGGTCCATATCATCAGATCACCACCAGCTACATGATATCCTGAAAGGAAAAACAAAAATAAAGGAGTTTAGATATTATTCTAACCAATAATTTCCAAAAATTCGAATGAGAATACACTGGCTACAAAATCAGTTGATTCTGTAGCTAGTTTTATTTTAAATAGAAGAAATATAATTAAATCTATATTAATAGAATAAATAAATAAAAACACAACTAAGATAAACAAACAAATCTTTACCTCTTAATTGCATGCTAAATTTGAGTCATAAGACCTCAGAGTTAACTACTACTCTGACACACTCAACATTATTTATTATTACGTTTCCAGTTCTTTTCAAGCGCTTCCCTTGCATTTGAGCATTGAACTTTAGTCTGTGATTTTCACTCATTAATGAGTCGATCTGAGTGGTGAGGGTTTTGATCTGCAATTGAAATGAAGGTATATCTGTGTAATATTTGTCGATCCAAAACAAACAAACCTCACACCGTGGATCTGGAACAGTTATTTGAGGATATCCATGGTCATGTGTCAGAATGCTACCACTATTGTTTGTGAGTTATTTACCGAGTTTGATCCCTGGAAAACCTTCGCTATGCTTCAGGCACGGTGGCATATTGTCTACGAAATCGTAGGTCTGGTTGAGATCTTCTTTGAGGTAACTTAGGTCTTCTTTTGCCAAGAACTTCTCGATCTCAGAATCGAAACTCTCATGGACCTCGATCACTTTCATCAAGCTCATATGAGACTTTGATTTATTTCGAAGGCTCCTAGAAATTAATCTCCCTGCCCTTTTGTTTTTAAAACCTATATCCGAGTCATTTTTAGACAGTTTGCGCGAGGGCCTATTTGCAGTTTTTGCAAAGGTGTTAGGGCAGGCGTACTGCTCGTGGTCATGAAATTCAGAGGCTCTTGGGTCAGCATCTTGTTGCTCGGACATAGGCTCATCGAGCATGGCCCTATCACAGGGTTCTTTGGATGAGGAGACTGTTATGTCAATGGAAGGGATTGGAGTTTCTTCTAACATGGGCTTATCAAACTCTACAGGAATGGATGTATCAAAGCCATTTCGAGATAGGAAAGTGTCCCAATCATCGCCTTGCAATTTTAAATGATGGACTAACAACATCCTTATCAGCCCATGATGAAATAAACTGGAATTCAAACACTGTCTCTTATACCTCTTGGTCATCTTATATCAACTTCTCAATAAATAGAAAGGCATGTTCAACTAGAAACTGATGAAGTTCATTAACAGTCTTATGTGATACAGAAAAATGAGGCCAAAGCGACCCTCGCATGTAACGAACTGTCTCAAGATTTCCAATAAACCGTGCCATCTAGTTTTTAACAGAGATATAGGCATACCTTTATCACAGCACTGGATCTTCCGAGAGGTAAAGAACAAACTCCATGGCACCTCCTCCAATTTGGTATTCTTAAACCATTTTTTCCCACTAAGTGGAAGACCTGTTGTCTGGCTTAAAAACTCCTTGGTGACTTCGATTTGAACATCTCCTAATTTGGCTCAGCAGCCATCAAAAGAGAGGGAAAACTCCTGGGTTGTTAGCAAGTTGAAACCTTGAAATCTCTCAAGAAATTCGAGCCATCCTTGACCCTTAAGGTATTCCCTTGCGTAGTCATACAGGAGCAAGGTTTGCGAGCCATTTGGTTCGATACGGAAAACAGGGGCCATGTGGATTCAAAAAAGGAGTCACGAAGGCAACATAAGCCACTATAAGCAAGAAGGGTTTCACAGAACAGGAAAAACCAGGGCTAAAACCAAGGAAATAAAACCCTTGCGTGAATTAAATGGAGGAATAAGGGGTTTCATAAGAGAATTGGGCATTTTTTGTAATGAATTGTTGAGGGTATAGAACAAATCCCGAGACTTAACTTGAAATGATGGACATGTCGTTTTCAAAAATACACTATCACCAGAGTACAAAATACGACCAGGTGTGTTTAAGTATCATCATTGTGAAAAGGGTGGAGTTGCTCATTATAAGGTGTTTGACAAATCAAAGCATAGCAACCATAGATAGGATTTACCAAGAATCATACATGAAACAAACTCATAGCCTAACATCAATCGATTCTTGGTGTATTATTTAAAGGTCTAGAGTAAACCTCATAACAATGAGAAATTTTAAAACAAATAATTTATTGACATGAGATATGCCTTAAAGAAAAATATTATTCTTAAAAAGGTTTGTATGATCATTTATTCTCCCAGGGAAATAAGCCTTAAATTCAAATGCAATAAATTCACAAGTTTTGATGCTTCGTTCATGCTTTCAGTCATGAACAAAGCATGAAAATGAGAACCAGGAAAAATAAAAACTTTTATAGCCCAAAACTCATCTTTCAAGTAGCAATGTTCATGTGATTAAGAGGAGGCATCTACATAATTTATTATTTGTTGCTTTGAGAAGTGAAAATATTGTGGGGCTGCCAACAATGGTGACTTGTTGGGAGAAGCAGTTATCTCTGTATCACCAAGGAGTTCGTGTTAGTATTGTTATAATGATTGTAGATCAAAGAATAGTTGAAGGACATCATGCATCTCGACAATCATTACACAGTCCAGCTTCAGACATCTTTCTATTAGAATGAAACCTGGTGACAAATTTGTTAAAAATGAGAGAAACGATGTTCAAGTCAATGGCTCTGATACTACTGACAGGGCCACTGCTGCCAGTAGGCATCCATAGCCTCGGCAGGGATGTCAATTAACCCACTCTGATGCCTCTATCCTATCCAAGAAATTTCAATTCAAAATGCAGGATGCTTATGACCGATATCAAAATTTGTACCTAAAAAATTTTCTTGAACCTGACATTGCTTCGCTGCCAATGGGCCTGTTCAGTACCCCAACGAAGTTGCCTTCACATCATGCATGCATTTACCCACTGCCAGTAGACCTGTTCAATATCCCAGCGGGTTTACAAACACTTCCCACAACTCTCGAGAATTTATTCACAATCTGATATAAATTTAAAGACATTTAGGAGAGCAGGGTGACACTGAAAAATCTCGGTTTTTACAACACTTGTTATTTTCCAGACTTTTGATTTTTTTCTTGATAACCTTCATTATGATCTGAAAATAGTTTACTGATGAAACTAATTTTTTGAGGACAGGAAGGCATCCTTGAGTCGCTTTCTTAAAAGCGAGGACATCGTAAAGAGATTTTAATGATAGTCATGTCTACTCATAATTGCAAAGTGAAACCATGAAATCAATTCTGAACAGAAAAACCTCTTTAACTAGTCTGTGTTTAAGGAAATTATAGCAATTGATGCTCTCATAGTCCTTGACAATTGTTTTAAGATGAACCATTTTGTTTTCCTTCTTTGAACCGAATTGTGATACAGGCGTGTTTTAACCGGAAGGCAGATGAAAACCAATAAAATGAAAACGAAATAAAAAGCGGAAACCAAAACAAATCAAAATAGAAAAATATGTACAAAAGGTGTATCTGAAAACATCATGCAAAATATCTCTTGAGAAACTAAAAGAAAATAGAAAAATCCTCATTGATGTGAAAGCAGTCCTACTCGTGGTACCTTGGGTCAGGGTTGAATTTACAATTAAGATTTATTTATCTCTTTACTTTCCATTTAAAATTTTCATAATAATACTGGGGCTTTGAAAAGAAATATTCAACGAAAAGCAAAGAGAAAAGGATCATGCAAAATTCCCTAACAATAGTCATATTATGGTTCTCGTGGTGCATCCACTTGTGCTCATGACTACATTATTACAAAGAGAAATAGTGAGGAATAAAACTAAAAGAAAACCTACTCCTAAACCTAACCTAACTACTAAACAAATCAGAATACTATGTGAAGTCATGCTTCCAATGTAGCCATCAGAGTAACTCCAATCCTACAATAGAAACAAAATCACATATTACTAACAAGAATGGTAGTATATCGAAAAATGACAAAAATATATCATACTCACCTTTATCATCATCATTTAAAAACAAGGCAAGCATGATCTTACCATTCCCTTGAACATTCTTGTTGTATGAATCCTCCAGCCATTCGGCAATTTTGTCATTATATGGGTTACAAAAATATGAAAGAATGAGATTATGAAGGTTGTGAGAGTTATGGGGACCTGACATAACCATCGACCTAAACCGAAGTGCCCCATCCTCCCAACAATCTTTCTTTTGTTCCATAGTTTCTCCATCTGAAGGATATAAAATGAGTGTGTTGAAGTTACCTCCTTGATCTCTAAATAAAGCGAAGATAATCGTACCATTCCCTGGGAACTTTTCGAGATATGAATATTCCAACCAATCTGCAATACTATCATGATACATGCAATTAATGACATGGGATGGTTTGAAAGAATTCACATGTGAGAAATACTCCTAGTGAGAATAAAGTATTATACTATCAAGGAAAGAATCTTTTAAAAAGGTTGGATCAAGCTGGAGAGAACTTATCATGTTTCTCGATGGGAAAATAAGTGTTTCATTCTCTTGAAACTTTGCATTGAGCTTAGATATTTCAAGGTTAACTATTTGAGGTGAACTAGATGGAACGACCAACATTTTTGAATAATCATCATTAACAATAATATTTGGCCAATTATACTTTTCAACCTCAAATTGATCATGGAAGAATTTAGATCCTTCTCGAAACACAAATTGAGATGAATCAACAGAAAATGCAATTTAGGACTCTTTCAAATCATTTCTTGATTTACCCACAGATAATTGATGAGAATAAAAATTAATATTTTCATGGGCAAAATTATTTCCCTCATTATCTTCTATTCGGTAATCTCTTTGTACCTGATTATTAATGTTGAATTCTCTCCAAGGTAATATGGAACATGCAATCTCACAACATTAGGATCAAAAATATCAGGGTACAAGGAATAATGTGTATAAGAATTAAGAAGACGGAATGCATCTCTTGAAATTATAGGTATATGCGTTTCAAAATCTGGTTTTGTCCCCTATCCTTGTATAAACTGATCAACCTCTGTTGTATTATCTTTCAAAGAATACGAGACAGTTTCTAAGAGATCATTTGGTTCATTATGTAAGGGAAAATTTGAAAGCAAATCACTAGAGATAGAAGATTTCCTAATGATTTTGTCTCCCACTGATTGATCATGGATCTGTTCAACTAAATTAGGGGAAGATTTATCATCCACATGATTATCAACTTTACACTCAGCCTCCCTTACTTTAAAAATAGATATAAAATCTATGAGAGTGTGACAATTGTTGTCTTTTAAAGTCAAGGTTCGTTGTTCGACAGGAGGAGACATCGTTGACAAAGAATTATTAGAGGTGACAATTGCATTTTGTAAAAGATGATGTTGCTCATGATTTGCCAAAATGAAAGAAGCTGGAAAAAATTGTGGTGCTTCAAAAACTTCAAGATCAATATCAAAATTTGAACCATCTTGAGATTGAGTGTTAATGCTCAATTCAGATTGGTTAACAATTAATTGATCTTGCTTGTCTGAGAGAGAAATGAGATATTCAAACCATTCATTAATAAGTGACATTTCTTTCAACGGGAATCTAGTACAAACATGAATGAACCTAATTGCAAAATCATTGAGTGATTCACCATTTTATTTGCTTAAGTGACTCAATTCTTCACTTAATTCATCATAATCATAGTTGTTAAAATATGATAAAAACTCAATTACAAACTCAGAAAAAGAATAAATAGAATTAGCCTGAAAAGATTCAAACCAACATCTAACCCGACCTCAGAAAGTGAGGGCGAACAATCTGCACATGAAACTAGGATCAATGATCTTATGTCTTAAACATTTATAAAGAAATTTATAAACATGGTCTACTGCAGATGTGTTCCCTTCACCATCAAAGGTTAGTTCTGAAAAGAGGTTAGTTGTCTTGTTGGGAACAACTGGTAATGAGAAGTGGAAAGCATGTTCTAACACAATGATTTGGGGAGCTATAGGGAAATTGAATACATTTGAAATAAAGGCTCTTAAAGGGCCATCTTGTCAGTCTAGCCCTCCTTCTAGCGCCATTTGTTGACGAGCAAAAATGACCATCCGCCAACTGGAAGAACGAATCCGGTCTGGGGCTGTCTAAATAACCCAAGACGTTTGGTGTAACTCGTTCTGACGGGTTTAATTGCTCCGTTAGCCAATCTAAGAGTCCTAAGGAAACCAATAAA
>ML795289.1:269469-288086 GCA_009831015.1 Picea engelmannii
TGTGTGTGTGTGTGTGTGTGTACATAAGACATAATTATTATAAATATATTAATTAGTATATTTACTCATCTTATTTATATACATGATATACACGCTGCAAGTTTTGATCTAAACTTACAAAAACTCAATGTGAGAAAATCACTGCTTTGAAGAAAAGAAGATAAAGAAAGCACATAAGATATTTTTTTGTTTTTTCTTTATTAATGTAAACTAAACAAAAAATATATACTATGAAACAGAAGTCTATGGATGGTCAAAGCCAGACCATATATTTGAGTTTCAATGACAAACAAACGACAAAAAGGAATAAGCTAACATGTTAATGAGTTAATCGGCATGCACCCAAACATATGTACGATTAGAGAACATCCATCTAGCTTGTCCAAGAGGTAAACCTGCAAAGAACCTTGAAACTGTTCGGAATAAATGCAGAACAATATGTTGACTGATGAGTTTTAATAACAAAATGAGAGATGCAAATAGTCATTGTGATCTTTGTGATTGTAAGCAATTAAATTTGAGACAAATATAACTGTAACAACATGCTTTTAATCATTCAACAAAAATTAAAGAGAAATATTGTCATTTGGGTTGAATGAATGATCACTCTTTTCAATATATGAAGCATCAAAATGTGAACAACATTTTAAATAAATTATCCCAATCCCATAACAAATTGTGAAGACCAAAGCTATCAACAACTATTAATTTATCAGGATAAACAAGCCATAAACAAAAACACCATTTACAAAAAGCTAAAGCTGAAATGCAAATGTATGTTCCATCCAAATTTGTGAATAAATTGTCCACCTTCAGCCCCAAGCCAAGATGCCTTCATTACAAAAATCTCTAGTATTTAAAGAGTTCAGTCAAGCTAAACATCTTATCTTGTGGGATAAGATTAAATCTCAAAATGATTTATTAATTACAAAATATAGGGTAATAGAACCACTCCCTATCACACTGTATCTCTCAAAACTATAAAAATCTTGTTTCTATTTACAAAAGATGAACCAAAGAAATGGATAATAAGTTCAGAAATGGTCCATATCATCAGATCACCACCATCTACACGATATCTTGAAAGGAAAAACGAAAATAAAGGAGTTTAGATATTATTCTAACCAATAATTTCCAAAAATTCGAATGAGAATAGACTGGCTACAGAATCAACTGATTCTGTAGCTAGTTTTATTTTAAACAACAAAAATCTAATTAGATATATATTAATAGAAAAACTAAATAAAAAAAAAACTAAGATAAACAAACAAATCTTTACCTCTTAACTGCACGCTAAATTTGACTCATAAGACCTCAGAGTTAACTACTGTTGTGACACACTCAACATTCTTTATTATTACGTTTCTAGTTCTTTTCAAGCGCTTCCCTTGCCTTTGAGCACTGAACTTTAGTCTATGATTTTCACTCATTAATGAGTCGATCTGAGTGGTGAGGGTTTTGATCTGCAATTGAAGGGAAGGTATATCTGTGTAAAATATTTCGATCCAAAACAAACAAACCTCACACCGTGGATCTAGAACAGTTGTTTGAGGATATCCATGGCTATGTGTCAGAATGCTACCACTATTGTCTGTGAGTTATTTACCGAGTTTGATCCCTGGAAAACCTTCGCTATGCTTCAGGCATGGTGGCAGATTGTCTACGAAATCGTAGGTTTGGCTGAGATCTAGTTTGAGGTAACTTAGGTCTTCTTTTGCCAAGAACTTCTCAATCTCAGAATCGGAGCTCTCATGGACCTTGATCACTTATATCAAGCTCATATGAGACTTTGATTTATTTCGTAGGCTCTTAGGAATTAATCTCCCTGCCCTTTTGTTTTTAAAACCTAAATCTGAGTCATTTTTAGACAGTTTGCGCGAGGGCTTGTTTGTGGTTTTTGCAAAGGAGTTAGGGCAGGCGTACTACTCATGGTCATGAAATTCAAAGGCTCTTGGGTCAGCATCTTGTTGCTCGGAAATAGGCTCATCGAGCGTGGCCCTATCACAGGTTTCATTGGATGAGGAGATTGTTCTGTCAATGGAAGGGATTGGGGTTTCTTCTAACATGGGCTTATCAACCTGTACGGGGATGGATGTATCAAAGCCATTTCGAGATAGGAAAGTGTCCCAATCGTCGCCCTGCAATTTTAAATGATGGACTAACAACATCCTTATCAACCCATGATGAAATAAATTGGAATTCAAACATTGTCTCTTATACCTCTTGGCCATCTTATATAAACTTCTCAATAAATAGAAAGGCATGTTCTGTTGGCATGTTTTACAGGCAGTGTATGCTTGTCATTGATGGCAAGAACAACAAAAACGATGGCAAGTTTATAGGCAAGTACAGTAGCGATGATGGCTGGAGTACAGGTATAATGTGCCAGGCGGGCACTAGAAGTATTTTGGGGAGATGCAATAGAGAAAGCTCGTGAAGACCAGAAGAGATAGTGCAGAGATGCACGCAGTGCAAGAGTGTGCTTGTTCATTTGATGGCAAACAGGCAGGCAAGGAAGATCAGCAGCGATGATGGCATGGAAAGATCCGAAGTATAAACTCCATTTTGGAGTTTCAGATACCGGGATTTCGGATACCGGGAGTTGGAGATGTCAAGGACCCTCACGATAGGAGTCCCGAAGTGGCGAAATGCGAAACGCCAAAATATGTTAGTCCGACTCCATTTCGGAGTTTCAGATACCAGGATTTCGGTTTCCAGGAGTTGGAAATGTCAAGGACCCTCACGATAGGAGTCCTGAAGTAGTGAAATGTGAAACGCCGAAATATGTTAGTCTGACTCCATTTCGGAGTTTTGGATACCGGGATTTTGGATACTAGGAGTTGGAGATGTGAAGGACCCTCACAACAGGAGTCTCGAAGCGGAGAAATGTGAAACGTCGAAATATGTTGGTCCGACTCCATTTCGGAGTTTCGGATACCGGGATTTCACAGACCGGGAAATCAAATAACAAAGGAACTTTAACCTTTGAAGTCACGATATGCGAAAAATAATCCTAGCCGTTGAATCGAGGATTGATCTGGACCATTGATCAGACATGACGAAGGCCCGTGAAGTGTCAAAATCATGACAAGATCTGGACCATTGGGTCCATAGGACACATGGCGACAGATCATCATTTCGCTGACTGGAAAGTCAAAGGATTGGGGTTCCCTAACCTCTCAAACTCGCGATATGCGAAATTGCGACATGGAGGATATATCAAAGATCACAACTTGGAGAGTCGAGATGCCTCGCAATAGGAATTCGCGACATGTGAAATCGTGAAATGCCGAAATGATCGAAGCTAGTACAACTAAGCTCCTTTTTTTGGAGTTTCAGAGATCGCGACTTTGAGAGTCGAGATGCCTTACAACAGGATTGCTGAAATGTGAAACATGTTTTGGCTTAGCCTGTGGTCACAACCATTGGTCACATCGGTGGAAGATGGAGGAAGGAGCTAGTGCAACCAAGCTCAATTTTGAAGTTTCGGGGATCAGTACATGAAGCGTAAAGAAACCTTAACCACAGGAATCCCAAAATGTCGAAATGTGAAATGGCGAATTAAACACAAGACCCTATGAACTCCATCCAATGGTGCAGGTTATTCAGGAATATGATCGAAGGGCTACTGTTTCTCTTCACAGTTAATCGATTAGTGGCGATTCAACTGCTGAAGTGGTCTTTGGAGGTTCATAGTGTAACTGCTAGAAACCACTGATGGTTTCTGCCAGAGGACTCGAAGAGACTTCTGTGTGATTGCCAGAGGAGCTGAAGAGTCTCAAGGAATCTGCCAGTGGAATGAAGACTGTTCGAAGAGGAAATTGACAGATGGATGAGCGTTGAAGCCTGTAACTGCAATAGAGAGGATGAGCTCGACTGTGAGAGAGAAGACAAAGAGTCTCGATTGTTGGAGAGGCTAAGGAATCTCAGCATAACAACCAGTAATGATGGACACATGGGTTTAACAGCCAAAGAAGTTGAAGAGTTGCAATGATGAACAGGCAGAGCACTCGACATGAAGAGCATGCAGAAGCATTGTGCATAGGAAATGCACAAGGTGCACATAGACTATAAGAAGGCAGAAGAAAGAAGATATGGGTGTTGTTATTGAGAGGGATTCAAAAGTGTAGAAGGAGGAGTGTGCAGCAGCTGAAATACAGAGAAGAGGAATGGTTCATTGAATGGACATGGTGCATAGAGCATAAAAGGAAAAAGCACAGAAAGCGCAAGGAGGTGTGCAGAAAGACAGTGAGACACTAAAGGAAGGTTGAGGTGCTCTATAGAGAAAAACAGAAGATCAGAAATCACAAGAATATGCAGACAGAGAGACACTGATACAAGAGAGTAGAGGAGCATAGCAAAACAATGATAAGCCTGGTAAGCCAATGATAAATACTGTATCAGTGTGATAAATTTATATATATAGAAAACTTTATATTTAAGGGTGGTAGGGAGGTGCTAGGGACAACTGTTTTCCTCAGAGGTTCAAGTGGGTGCTTGAACACAGGGAGTTGTAGCTTCTAGCTTGTTGCAGCCAGAGAAACCAGGGTGGCGGGGTGGTGCAAGGGAGAACTGTTGTTCTCTGTTATACAGGTTGGTGCCTGTGTGACTGGAAGTTGGTGCTTCCATACAGTTGGTGCTGGAACACTTAGGGAGTTGTTTCTTCCTTCTAGTGGGTGCTAGAGAAACCAGGGAGTTGGTGCTTCCTTCTAGTGGGTGCTAGAGAAACCAGGGAGTCGGTGCTTCCTTCTAGTGGGTGCTAGAGAAAATAGAGAGTTGGTTCTCTCAGCAAGTTGCAGCTTGCAAAACAGAGGTTGTAGCCTCACAATGAGTTGGAGCTCATATGTATGATAATGTAAAGAATGTAAAGATTACTTATCATATAAAGAAGAAGAGGTTTTTACCCTTTATGGTTTTCCTCAGGAAATATTTGTCTTTGTGTATCTCATATGTGTAAATGATGATGAATGTACTATTTCTTACTTCCCTGCATTATTGTGATTGTCATTGAGTGCTCTGTAAAGAGTTTAAAATAAGAATAATTGTTTAATCAAGGTCACAGCTGATTCACCCCCCCTCTCAGTTGTCCAACAATTGGTATCAGAGTCGACCCCTTTTATCTAAAGGTATATCCTAGAGCTTAAACATGTCAAGCCATGAAGGAAATTCAACCAATAAGGCCCCTCTGTTCAATGGAACAAACTTTGCCTTCTGGAAAGTTAGAATGAGAACCTACATAATGGCTTTAGGTGCAGATGTCTGGGATGTGGTAGATACTGGTTATGTAAAGCCAGTTGTGCTAGCTAATAAGGATGACAAGCTAGAATTTAGCTTCAATGCTAAGGCTATGAATGCTATCTTGAGTGGGCTGGCAGAAGCAAAATTCATAAAAGTTATGCACCTAGGAACTGCCAAAGAAATGTGGGACAAACTCATTAGCAGTTATGAAGGTAATGAGAAGGTAAAGGATGCCAAGATTCAAACCTACAGAGTACAGTTTGAACAACTGAAAATGAAAGAAAATGAAATTGTTGGAAAATACTTTCTAAGAGTTGAAAAAATGGTAAATGCAATGAAAGCACTTGGTGAAAAAATTGTGCAACCTTCTTTAGTTCAGAAAATTTTGAGATCTCTCCCAGATAGGTTCAACCCAAAGGTCTCTGCTATAGAAGAACTTAATGATCTAAAAAAATTAGAGTTTGATCAACTTCTAGGAACACTGACTGCATATGAAATGAGAATAGTTAAAGATAAACCCACCGTAGAGAAGCATCATTTAAGGCAAACAAGAATGAGGATTCTGAGCCTGATGAAATTGAAGCAAAATTTGTGAACAGACTGAAGAAGGGATCAGGCAAATACAAAGGTAAACTGCCTTTCAAATGTTTCAACTATGGTAGGATAGGTCATTTTGCAAATAAATGTCCTCACAAAAGAAAGGATCAGACATGTGATGATGAGGAGAAGCACAAACACATAAATTTATTTAAAGAGAATAACTTTAAGAAGAAAAGTATTTGTGTAAACAATGATGATGATCCTTCAGATGATGAATAAAATGACTCCTCTATTGAAGATAAACTAAATGACTTCATACTTATGGCCAAAGAGGATTATGATAATAAAATCACAGGAAGTGATGCTAATGAAGAAGAAGTTGTGGTTGATATGGAAGGAGAATTGATCAGTGCACTGGAAGAGATTGACAGAATCAGAATTAAGAATAGAAAGCAAAGACAATTGTTGATACAGTTCGAGAAAGACAGTAAAGAACCTGATGAAGACCTTGTCCTACTAAAAGTGAAATTAGAAGAGGCAAAGAAAATTGAAGACATTCTGAAACGACAGTTATCATAAAAGAAGGCAAGATGTGAAGCCTTAGAACAAGAAGTAGTGAAAACTAGGAAAGAGATGGATAAGTTTCAAGCCTTCTATAATCAGAATCTGCCAAGTATCAATGCCTCATAAGGATTAGCCACCATTCTGAATCAGCAAAGGAATCCAAAGTTGAAAACTAGATTGGGTTATGAAGAGGGATCAAGTAGTGGTAACCCAAGAAACGAAGTACCCATCAAGTTTGTCAAATCTACAACCAATGACAACAACAAACCTGCAAAAATAAAGGAAGACAATCAACTGCCCAGGACAAGTAAAGAAAAAGGTGTCAGGACTGAATCTGTAGAACAAAGAAATAATGCACTCCTTGCTGAAAGACATCATCAACATGGAAGAAATCAATTTTCTCAAAGAAGACAACCATTTTCCAAGTACAAAGAATTTTTCTATGGATATTGTTTCTACTATTCTAACTTTGGTCACAAAGCTGTAAATTGTTCCTTAAGACTTAGACATGAGCAATTAAGATTTCAAAGGAATAAATATATAGCACAACAAAGAATGATACATCCAAGTAACAAACCATCACAGATTGCAAATCGCCAAATTAAGTCTAGAGATATGCAACTAAGGAGATCAAGAAATAATAAACAGTCAATGAGTAGACAACGGTGCAACAATAATTTTGACCTATTAAACAATGAGATTGAATGCTACATCTTTCATAACTATGGACATAAAGCTGCAGATTGTCGCTTAAGGAATTACAAGCCATATTTGATCCCCACTACCGAAAATGTCAAGGTTTGGAAGAAGAAAGAAGATGACAAGTGTGGACTAGTGTTATCAACCCAAAGACAAAAGAATCCCCGGTATATTGACAGTGGATGTTCCAAACATATGACTGGAGACAAAAGTAAGTTTCTAACTCTAAGTGAAAGCAAATCAAGGAATGTAACTTTTGGAAATGATGCACCAGGTAAAATAAAAGGTAAAGGAATGGCAAGTTTGAGTAATGGAAAAGGGAAAGCTCAAGATGTGTTGCTTGTAGAAGGTATGAAACATAATCTGCTTAGTGTCAGTCAAGTTTGTGACCGAGGATGTGATGTCATTTTTACCTCTAAAGACTGTAGAATAAAATCTATGAATTCAGGATAGCTAGTTGCAAAAGGGATAAGAACAGAATATAATGTCTATGTGTTAAAAGAAGATTGTCACTTAAGCAAGTATGATGAAAGCTGGTTATGGCATAGGAGACTTGGACATCTAAACTTTGACCACTTAATCAAACTCAAAAATATCGAGGCAGTAAAAGATCTTCCGAGAATATCAAAGCCCCAAGATTCTATGTGTAACCCTTGCCAAGTAGGAAAGCTAACCAAGACACAGTTTAAGTCCAAAAGCTTTACTTCAACAGAGAAACCACTCCAACTAGTTCATATGGATTTATGTGGACCATCAAGATAGGAAGGCATAGGGAAAGAAAACTACTTCATGCTGATTATTGATGATTACTCCAGACTTACTTGGGTTTCCTTTCTCAAGGAAAAAGATGAAGCATTTGAGAAGTTTAAAATATTTAAGGTTTTAACTGAGACTCAAACATGCAAGAGGTTAAAGGAAGTAAGATCAGACCGAGGAGGAGAGTTTATTTCAAGTGATTTCAAGGAATCCTGTGATAAGCATGGGATCAAGAGAGAATACACAATCCCAAGAACTCCACAACAAAATGGAGTAGTTGAGAGGAAAAACAGAACAGTGCAGCAAATGGCTAGGTCAATGATGAATGAGAAGAACATTGGTCAAACCTACTGGGTAGAAGCAATACACACAACATTCCATGTTCTTAACAAAGCCCACCTCAGGCCACAAAGTGACAAGACACCTTATGAACTGTGGTATGGGAGACCTGCTTCAATCAAACACTTCAAAGTCTTTGGGAGTAAATGTTACATAAAGAATAATGATGAGAACCTTGGAAAATATGATGACGGGGCTGATGAAGGTATCTTCTTAGGGTATGCTACAAACAGTAAAGGATATAGATGCTATAATAAGAGGCTGCATAAAATGGTTGATTGTATTGACATAAAATTTGATCAAGGAATCCCAGCAGGAGAGGTGTACAGTAATGAGTCTTCTACAGAGGACACAACTAAAGCTGAAGATGAACAGGTCCAAGAATTAGAAAATGAAGACTCTGAATCAGATGAAGACATTGATACTCAGACAGACTCAAATCAGCAGACAACTTCAAATTCCTCCTCCAAAATCACTCAAAAGAATCATCCTGCAAGTCAGATAATTGGTGAAAAAGACAAAGGTGTAAAAACCAGGAGAAAGATAATCAAAAACACCGAACAGTCACATATAGCTTTCATATCCATGCTGGAACCCAAGAATTTTAATGAAGCTAGCAAAGATAACCATTGGGTTAAAGCAATGAATGATGAACTTGATCAGATTGAGAAAAACAATATGTGGGAGATGGTTCATAGACCTGAAGGTAAAAATATCATTGGCTCCAAATGGATCTTTAAGAATAAGTTGAATGAGCAGGGACAAGTTGTCAGGAATAAAGAAAGATTGGTCTATAAAGGGTATGCTCAAATAGAAGGACTGGATTTTGATGAAACATTTGCACCTGTAGCAAGATTAGAAGCTATCAGAATATTTCTTGCCTATGCCTCTCATAAAAGGTTTAAAGTCTATCAAATGGATGTCAAGTCATCTTTTCTAAATGGAGATTTAAGTGAAGAATTCTATATGGAACAACCAGAGGATTTCAAACTGTCTGGTAACCCTGAATTAGTATGCAAGCTGAAGACATATTTATATGGGTTAAAACAAGCCCCTTGTGCTTGGTATCACAGACTGGATACGTATCTCAAAGACAAAGGGTTCAAGAGAGGAACAGTGGACAACAATCTATATATCAAAATAGAAAAAAATTATTTGCTCATCGTGTTGATCTATGTAGATGACATCATCTTCAGATGTAATAAGGATTCATTAGTACAATGGTTTTCTTTTTCCATGGAGTCTGAGTTTGAAATTTCTATGATAGGTGAACTATCATTCTTTCTTGGTCTGCAAATTACTCAGAGGTCTGAAGGGATGTTCATTTCTCAAGAAAAATATCTAAGAGAAATGTTGAAAAGGTTTCAAATGGAAGATTATAAACCTGTGGGCACACCTATGGTTATTGGATGCAAATTAAGCAAGGATGATGACTCACCTGATGTCGATCAAAGTTCATATAGGTCAATGATAGGCAGTCTATTGTGCATCACGACATCTTGTCCAAACATAATGCATGTTGTTGGAATGGTAGGAAGATATCAATCTGCACCTAAACAGAGTCATTTGCTAGCTATCAAAAGGATATTCAGATATTTGAAAGAAACAATGAACTATGGCATATGGTATCCTAAGAATCAGAATTTTCAATTATCAGCTTACTCAGATGCTGATTGGGATAACTACATGGATGAAAGGAAAAGCACGAGTGGAGGTGCGTTCTTCTTAGGAGATTCTCTAGTGGCATGGTTGAGTAAAAAGCAAGGTTCCATTTCTTTATCAACTACAAAGGCAGAGTACATAGCTGCTGCTACCTGTTGCACTCAGGTATTATGGATGATTCAGACACTTGCAGACTTGGAGGTAAAATACGCTGCACTGATACCAATTCATTGTGATAACACTAGTGCCATTAGTGTGTCCAAGAATCCTGTATTCCAGTCCAAGACCAAGCATATTCCCATAAAATACCATTTTCTGAGAGAGCAGGTCACCAATCAGATTGTTCAGGTCCATTACATTCCAACCACAGAACAAATTGCAGACATCTTTACTAAACCCCTAGCCAAGACACCATTTGAATATCTCCGACAGAAGCTGGGTGTCATCCCGTCTCACATCTGAGAGAGTCCATCCTGTTAGGGGGAGTTTGTATTGATTGAATATATGATACCTTCGAAAAATACTGCAACAGCTCAGGGGGAGCATGCTTTCTTTGACATTGATGTCAAAGGGGGGGGAAACAGTCTGGGTGCCTTTGTTGCCATCAATGCCAAAGGGGGAGATTGTTGGCATGTTTTACAGGCAGTGTATGCTTGTCATTGATGGAAAGAAAAGCGGCAACGATGGAAAGTGTATAGGAAAGTACAGCAGCGATGATGGTTGGAGTATAGGTATAATGTGCCAGGCGGGCACCAGAAGTATTTTGGGGAGACATAGCAGAGAAAGATCGTGAATACCAGAAGAGATAATGCAGAGGTGCACACAGTGGAAGAGTGTACTTTTTCATTTGATGGAAAACAGGCAGGCAAGGAAGATCAACATCGATGATGGCATGGAAAGATCTGAAGTATAAACTCCATTTCGTAGTTTCAGATACTGGGATTTTGGATACTGGGAGTTGGAGATGTCAAGGACCCTCATGATAGGATTCCTCAAGCAGTGAAATGCGAAATGCTGAAATATGTTAGTCCGACTCCATTTCAGAGTTTCGGATACCGAGATTTTGGTTACCGGGAGTTGGAGATGTCAAGGACCCTCACGAAAGGAGTCCCAAAGCGACGAAATGTGAAACGTTGAAATATGTTAGTCCAAATCCATTTCGGAGTTTCGGATACCGGGATTTCAGATACCGAGAGTTGGAGATATCAAGGACCCTCACAACAGGAGTCTCAAAGTGGCGAAATGAGAAACACCGAAATATGTTGGTCTGACTCCATTTCAGAGTTTCGAATACCAGGATTTCGCAGACCGGGAAATGAAAGAACAAAGGAACTTTAACCTTTAAAGTCGTGATATGCGAAATCGTGAAATAATCCTAGCTGTCAGATCGAGGATTGATATGGACCATTGATCGGACATAACGAAGGCCCGTGAAGTGTCAAAATCACGACAAGATCTGGACCATTGGGTCCATAGGACACGTGGTGATAGATCGTCATTTCGCTGACTCGAACGTCAAAGGAACAGGTTTCCCTAACCTCTCGAACTCGCGATATGTGAAATCATGAAAAGATGAAATGAAAAATTGCGACATGGAGGATATATCGGAGATCGTGACTTGGAGAGTCGAGATGCCTTGCAATAGGAATTCGAGACATGCAAAATTGCGAAATGTTGAAATACGAAATGCCGAAATGATCGAAGCTAGTCCAACTAAGCTCCTTTTTTTCGGAGTTTTAGAGATCACGACTTTGAGAGTCGAGATGCCTCACAATAGGATTGTCGAAATGAGAAACACGTTTTGGCTCAGCCTATGGTCATAGCCATTGGTCACATCAGCGGAAGATGGAGGAAGGCGCTAGTGCAACCAAGCTCAATTTTGGAGTTTCAGGGATTAGTACGTGAAGCGTAAAGAAACCTTAACCACAGGAATCCCGAAATGTCGAAATTCAAAATGATGAATTAAACGCAAGACCCTACGAACTCCATCCAACGGTGCAGGTTATTTAGGAATATGATCAAAGGGCTAATGTTTCTCTTCACAGTTAATTGATCAGTGGCGATTGAGCTCCTGAAGCGATCTTTGGAGGTTCACAGTGTAACTACTAGAAACCACTGATGGTTTCTGCCAGAAGACTCGAAGAGACTTATGTGTGATTTCCAGAGGAGCTGAAGAGTCTCAAGAAATCTTCCAGTGGAATGAAGACTGTTCATAGAGGAAATTGACATATGGATGAGCGTTGAAGCCTGTAACTGCAATAGAGAGGATGAGCTCGACTGTGAGAGAGAAGACAAAGAGTCTCGACTATTGGAGAGGCTAAGGAATCTCAACATAACACCCAGTGATGATGGACACATGGGTTTAATAGCCAGAGAAGATGAAGAGTTGCAATGATGAACAGGCAGAGCACTCGACATGAAGAGCATGCAGAAGCATTGCGCACAGGGAATCCACAAGGTGCACATACACTATAAGAACACAGAAGAAAGAAGAGATGGGTGTTGTTGTTGAGAGGGATTCAGGAGTGTAGAAGGAGAAGTGTGCAGCAGCTGAAATACAGAGAAGAGGAATGGTGCATTGAATGGACATGGCACACAGAGCATAAAAGGCAGAAGCACAAAAAGCGTAAGGAGGTGTGCAGCAAGACAGTGAGACACTAAAGGAAGGCTGAGTTGCTTTGTAGAGAAAAATAGAAAATTAGAAATCACAAGAAGATGCAGACAAAGAGACACTGATATAGGAGAGCAGAGCAACATAGCAGAACAGTGATAAGCCTGGTAAGCCAATGATAAATATTGTATCAATGTGATAAATTTATATATATATATAGCAAACTTTATATTTAAGGGTGGTAGGGAGGTTCTAGGGAGGATTGTTGTCCTCAGAGGTTCAAGTGGGTGCTTGAACACAGGGAGTTGTAGCTTCCATCTGGTTGCAGCCAGAGAAACCAGGACGACGGGGTGGTGCAAGGGAGAACTGTTGTTCTCTCTTATACAGGTTGGTGCCTGTGTGAATGGAATTTGGTGCTTCCATCCAGTTGGTGCTGGAACTCTTAGGGAGTTGTTGCTTCCTTCTAGTGGGTGCTAGAGAAACCATGGAGTTGGTGCTTCCTTCTAGTGGGTGCTAGAGAAACCAGGGAGTCGGTGCTTCCTTCTAGTGGGTGCTAGAGAAAACAGAGAGTTGGTGCTCTCAACAAGTTGCAATTTGAAAAACAGAGGTTGTAGCCTTGCAATGAGTTGGAGCTCATATGTATGATAATGTAAAGAATGTAAAGATTACTTATCATATAAAGAAGAAGAGGTTTTTACCCTTTATGGGTTTCCTTAGAAAATATTTGTCTCTGTGTATCTCATATGTGTGAATGATGATGAATGTACTATTGCTTACTTCCCTGCATTATTGTGATTGTCATTGAGTGCTCTGTAAAGAGTTTAAAATAAGGATAATTGTTTATGCAAGGTTACAACTAATTCACCCCCCCTCTCAGTTGTCCGACATGTTCAACTGGAAACCGATGAAGTTCATTAGTAGTCTTATGTGATACAAAAAAATGAGTCCAAAGCGACCCTCACATGTAACGAACTATCTCAAGATTTCCAATAAACTGTTCCACCTAGTTTTTAACAGAGATATAGGCATACCTTTATCACAACACTAGATCTTCCATGAGGTAAAGAACAAACTCCATGGCACCTCCTCCAATTTGGTATTCTTAAACCATTTTTTCCGACTAAGTGGAAGACCTATTTCCTGGCTTAAAAACTCCTCGATGACTTCGATTTGAACATCTCCTACATTGGCTCGGCAACCATCAAAAGAGAGGGAAAACTCCTGGGCTGTTTGCAAGTTGAAACCTTGAAATATCTCAAGAAATTCGAGCCAGCCTTGACCCTTAAGGTCTTCCCTTGCATCGTCATACAGGAGCAGGGTTTATGAGCCATTTGGTTCAATACAGACAATAGGGGCCATGTGGATTCAGACAAGCAGTCACGGAGGCAAAAGAAGCCACTATAAGCAAGAAGGGTTTCACAGAACAAGAAGAACAAGGGCTAAAACCAAGGAAATAAAACCCTTGCGCGAATTAAATGGAGGAATAAGGGGTTTCATAAGAGAATCGAGCGTTTTGTGTAATGAATAATCGAGGGTAAAGAACAAAGCCCGAGGCTTAACTTGAAATGATGGACATGTCGTTTTCAAAAATCCACTATCAGCAGAGTACAGAATGTGACCAGGTGCGTTTAAGTATCATCATTGTGCAAAGGGTGGAGTTGCTCATTATAAGGTGTTTGACAAATCAAAGCATAACAACCATAGAGAGAATTTACCAAGAATCATACATGAAACAAACTCATAGCCTAACATCAATCGATTCTTGGTGTATTATTTAAAGGTCTAGAGTAAACCTCATAACAATGAGCAACTTTAAAACAACTAATTTATTGACATGAGATAGGCCTTAAAGAAAAATATCATTCTTAAAAAGGTTTGTATGATCATTTATTTTCCTAGGGAAATAAGCCTTAAATTCAAATGCAATAAATTCACAAGTTTCAATGCTTCATTCATGCTTTCAGTCATGAACAAAGCATGAAAATGAGAACTAGGAAAAATAAAAGCTTTTGTAGCCCAAAACTCATCTTTCAAGTAGCAATGTTCATGTGATTAAGCAGAGGCAGCTACAAAATTTATTATTTGTTGCTTTGAGAAGTGAAAATATTGTGGGGCTGCCAACAATGGTGACTTGCTGGGAGAAGTAGTTATCTCTGTATCACCGAGGAGTTCATGTTAGGATTGTTAGAATGATTGCAGATCAAAGAATAGTTGAAGGACATCATGTATCTCGACAATCATTACACAGTCCAGCTTCTGACATCTTTCTGTTAGAATGAAACTTGGTGACAATTTTTTTTTAAATGAGAGAAACGATGTTCAAGTCAATGGCTTTGATACTGCTGACAGGGCCACTTCTATTAGCAGGCGTCCATAGCCTCAGCAGGGATGTCAATTAACCCACTCTGATGCCTTTATCCTGTCCAAGAAATTTCAATTCAAAATGCAGGATGCTTATGACCGATATCAAAATTTATACCTGAAAATTTTTCTTGAACCTGACATTGCTTCGCTGCCAGCGGGGCTGTTCAGTACCCCGACGAAGTTGTCTTCACATCATGCATGCATTTACCCACTGCCAGCAGACCTGTTCAATATCCCGACGGGTTTACAAACACTTCCCATAACTCTCGAGAATTTATTCACAATCTGATATAAATTTAAAGACATTTAGGAAAGCGGGGTGACGTTGAAAAATCTTGGTTTTTACAACACTTGTTATTTTCCAGACTTTTAATTTTTTGCTTGATAACCTTCATTATGATCTGCAAATAGTTTACTGATGAAACTGATTTTTCGAGGACAGGAAGGCATCCTTGAGTCGCTTTCTTAAAAGTAGGGACATCGTAAAGAGATTTTAATGATAGTCGTGTCTGCTCATAATTGCAAAGTGAAACCATGAAATCAATTCTGAACAGAAAAACCTCTTTAACTAGTCTGTGTTTCAGGAAATTATAGCAGTTGATGCTCTGACAGTCCTTGACAATTGTTTTAAGATGAAGCATTTTGTTTTCCTTCTTTGAACCAAACCATGATACAGACATGTTTTAACCGGAAGGCAGATGAAAACCAATAAAATGAAAATGAAATAAAAAGCAAAAACCAAAACAAATCAAAACAGAAAAATATGTACAAAAGGTGTATCTGAAACCATCACGCGAAATATCTCTTGAGAAACTAAAAGAAAATAGAAAAATACTCATTGATGTGAAAGCAGTCCTACTCATGGTACCTTGGGTCAGGGTTGAATTTACAATTTAGATTTATTTATCTCTTTACTTTCCATTTAAAATTTTCATAATAATACTACAACTTTGAAAAGAAATATTCAATGAAAAGTAGAGAGAAAAGGATCATGCAGACTTCCCTAACAACAGTCATATTATGGTTCTCGTGGTGCGTCCACTTGTGCTCATGACTTCATTATTACAAAGAGAAACAGTGAGGAATAAAACTAAAAGAAAACATACTCCTAAACCTAACCTAACTACTAAACAAATCAAAATACTACGTGAAGTCATGCTTCCAATGTATCCATTGGAGTAACTCCAATCCTATAGTAGAAACTAAATCACATATTACTAACAAGAATGGTAGTATATCGAAAAATGACAAAAATATATCATACTTACCTTTATCATCATCATTTAAAAACAAGGCAAGCATGATTTTACCATTCCCTTGAACATTCTTGTTGTATGAATCCTCCAACCATTCGACAATTTTGTCATTATATGGGTTACAAAAATATGAAAGAATGAGATTATGAAGGTTGTGAGAGTTATGGGGACCTGACATAACCATCAGCCTAAACCAAAGTGCCCCATCCTCCCAACAATCTTCCTTTCATTCCATATTTTCTCCATCTGAAGGATATAAAATGAGTGTGTTGAAGTTACCTCCTTGATCTCTAAATAAAGCGAAGATAATCTTACCATTCCCTGGGAACTTTTCGAGATATGAATATTCCAACCAAACTGCAATACTATCATGATACATGCAAGTAATGGCATGGGATGGTTTGAAAGAGATCACATGCGAGAAATATTCCTGGTGAGAATAAAGTATTATACTATCAAGGAAAGAATGTTGTAAAAAGGTCGGATCAAGATGGAGAGAACTTATCATGTTTCTCGATGGGAAAATAAGTGTTTCATTCTCTTGAAACTTTGCATTGAGCTTAGATATTTCAAGGTTAACTATTTGAGGTGAACTAGATGGAATGACCAACATTTTTGAATAATCATCATTGACTATAATATTTGGCCGATTATACTTTTCAACCTCAAATTGATCATGGAAGAATTTAGATCCTTCTTGAAACACAAATTGAGATGAATCAACAGAAAATGCAATTTGGGACTCTTT
Source organism: Picea engelmannii (assembly GCA_009831015.1). NCBI lineage: Eukaryota > Viridiplantae > Streptophyta > Pinopsida > Pinales > Pinaceae > Picea > Picea engelmannii. Next base: position 286,247 of record ML795289.1, read on the forward strand.
CAAATCATTTCTTGATTTACCCACAGATAATTGATGTGAATAAAAATTAATATTTTCATGGGCATAATTATTTCCTTCTTTATCTTCTATTCGGTAATCTCTTTGTACCTGATTATATAATGTTGAATTCTCTCCAAGGTAATATGGAACATGCAATCGCACAACATTAGGATCAAAAATATCAGCGTACAAGGAATAATATGTAGAAGAATTAAGAAGATGGAATGCATCTCTTGAAATGATAGGTATATGGGTTTCAAAATCTGGTTTTGTCCCCTCTCCTTGTATAAACTGGTCAACCTCTGTTGTATTATCTTTCAAAGAATACGAGACAGTTTCTAAGAGATCATTTGGTTCATTGTGTAGGGGAAAATTTGAAAGCAAATCACTAGAGATAGAAGATTTCCTAATGATTTTTTCTCCCATTGATTGATCATGGATCTGTTCAACTAAATTAGGGGAAGATTTATCATCCACATGATTATCAACTTTACACTCGGCCTCCCTTACTTTAGAAACATATATAAAATCTATGAGAGTTTGAAAACTGTTGTCTTTTAAAGTCAAGGTTCGTTCTTTGACAGGACGAGACATCGTTGACAAAGAATGATTAGAGGTGACAATTTCATTTTGTAAAAGATGATGTTGCTCATGATTTGCCATAATGAAAGAAGTTGACAAAAATTGCGGTGCTTCAAAATCTTCAAGATCAATATCAAAATTTGAACCATCTTGAGATTGAGTGTTAATGCTCAATTCATATTGGTTAAGAATTAATTGATCTTACTTGTCTGAGAGAGAAATGAGATATTCGAACCATTCATTAATAAGCGACATTTCTTTCAACGAGAATCTAGTACAAACATGAATGAACCTAATTGCAAAATCATTGAGTGATTCACCATTTTCATTCCTTAAGCGACTTAATTCTTCACTTAATTCATCATAATCATAGTTCCTAAAATCTAATAAAAACTCAATTACAAACTCATAAAAAGAATAAATAGAATTATCCTAAAAAGATTCAAACCAACATCTAACCCGACCTCAGAAAGTGAGGGCGAACAATCTGCACGTGACACTAGGATCAATGATCTTATGTCTTAAACATTTATAAAGAAATTTATAAACATGGTCTACTGCAGATGTGTTCCCTTCACCATCAAAGGTGAGTTCTGAAAAGAGGTTAGTTGTCTTGTTGGGAATAACTGGTAATGAGAAGTGGAAAGCATGTTCCAACACAATGATTTGGGGAGCCATAGGGAAATTGAATACATTTGAAATAAAGGCTCCTATAGGGACATCTTGTCATTCTGGCCCTCCTTCTAGTGCCATTTGTTGAGGGGCGAAAATGACCGTCTGTCAACTGGAAGAACGAATCTGATCCGGGGTTGTCTAAATAACCCAAGTCGTTTGGTGTAACTCGTTCTGACGGGTTTAATGGCTCTGTTAGCCAATCTAAGAGTCCTGAGGAAACAAATAAAAAGAAACGAAATAACTAACTAATTACTAATTACGATATATCTATGTACATACATAAGACGTAATTATTATAAATATATTAATTAGGAGATTTACTCATCTTATTTATATACATGATATGTTGGAAATATGGCTACAACAGAGATGATGCAGATGATCAAGGTTGTCATTGATGGCAATCGATTGTTTATGGAGAATAGAGGCAGGAACATAGAAGCTAAAACACAGACGCTGCAACACAAATGCGAACTGTTGAAACACAAGTGCTGAATCACAGATGTTGAAACGTAGATGCTGAAACACAAATGTTGAATCACAGATGTTGAAACGTAGATGTTGAAACACAAATGCTGAATCA
>ML795289.1:288186-299810 GCA_009831015.1 Picea engelmannii
TCACCCCCCCCCCCTCTCAGTTATTTCATACCTGTAACATGATATACACGCTGCAAGTTTTGATCTAAACTTACAAAAACTCAATGTGAGAAAATGACTGCTTTGAAAAAAAGCAGGTAAAGAAAGCACATAAGATATTTTTTTGTTTTTTCTTTATTAATCTAAACTAAATAAAAAAAAATATACTATGAAACAGAAGTATGTGGATGGTCAAAGCCAGACCATATATTTGAGTTTCAATGACAAACAAACGACAAAAAGGAATAAGCTAACTGGTTAATGAGTTAATCGGCATGCACCCAAACATCTGTACGATTAGAGAACGTCCATCCAACTTGTCCAAGAGGTAAACTTGCAATGAACCTTGAAACTGTTCGGAATAAATGGAGAACAATATGTTGACTGATGAGTTTTAATAACAGAATGAGAGATGCAAATAGTCACTGTGATCTTTGTGATTGCAAGCAATTACATTTGAGATAAATCTAATTGTAACAACATGCTTTTAATCATTCAACAAAAATTAAAGAGAAATCCTTTCATTTAGGTTGAATGAATGATCACTCTTTTCAATATATGAAGCATCAAAATGTGAACGATATTTTAAAGAAATTATCCCAATACCATAATAAATTGTGAAGACTAAAGCTATCAACAACTATTAATTTATCAGGATAAACAAACCATAAACGAAAACACCATTTATAGAAAGCTAAAGCTGAAATGCAAATGTATGGTCCATCCAAATTTGTGAATAAATTGTCCACCTTCAGCCCCAAGCCAAGATGCATTCATTACAAAAATCTCTAGTATTTAAAGAGTTCAGTCAAACTAAACATCTTATGTTGTGGGATAAGATTAAATCTCAAAATGATTTACTAATTACAAAATAGAGGGTAATAGAACCACTCCCTATCACACTGCATCTCTCAAAACTATAAAAATCGTGTTTCTGTTTACAAAAGATGAACCAAAGAAATGGCTAATAAGTTCAGAAATGGTCCATATCATCAGATCACCACCAACTACACGATATCCTGAAAGTAAAAATGAAAATAAAGGAGTTTAGATATTATTCTAACCGATAATTTCCAAAAATTCGAATGAGAATAGACTAGCTACAGAATCAGCTGATTTTGTAGCTAGTTTTATTTTAAACAGCAGAAATCTAATTAAATCTATATTAATAGAAAAACTAAATAAAAACACAACTAAGATAAACAAACAAATATTTACCTCTTAACTGCATGCTAAATTTGACTCATAAGACCTCAGAGTTAACTACTGCTATGACACTCAACATTCTTTATTATTACGTTTCTAGTTCTTTTCAAGTGCTTCCCTTGCCTTTGAAAATTGAACTTTAGTCTGTGATTTTCACTCATTAATGAGTTGATCTAAGTGGTGAGGGTTTTGATCTACAATTGAAGGGAAGGTATATCTGTGTAATATTTGTCAATCCAAAGCAAACAAACCTCACACCGTGGATCTGGAACAATTGTTTGAGGATATCCATGGCCATGTGTCAGAATGCTACCACTGTTGTCTGTGGGTTCTTTACCGAGTTTGATCCATGGAAAACCTTTGCTATGCTTCAAGCATGATGGAAGATTGTCTACGAAATTGTAGGTCTGACTGAGATCTGATTTGAGGTAACTTAGGTCTTCTCCTGCCAAGAACTTCTCGATCTCATAATCAGAGCTCTCATGGACCTCAATCACTTTGATCGGGCTCATATGAGACTTTGATTTATTTCGTAGGCTCCTAGAAATTAATCTCCCTGCCCTTTTGTTTTTAAAACCTATATTCAATTCATTTTTAGACAGTTTGCGCGAGGTCCTGTTTGTGGTTTTTTCAAAGGTGTTAGGGCAAGCGTACTGCTCGTGGTCATGAAATTCAGAGGCTCTTGGGTCAGCATCTTGTTGCTCGGACATAGGCTCGTCGAGAACAGCCCTATCACAAGGTTCTTTGGATGAGGAGAATGTTCTGTCAATGGAAGGGATTAGGGTTTCTTCTAACATGGGCTTATCAACCTCTACGGGGATGGATGCATCAAAGCCATTTTGAGATAGGAAAGTGTCTCAATCGTTGTCCTGCAATGTTAAATGATGGACTAACAACATCCTTATCAACCCATGATGAAATAAACTGGAATTCAAACACTGTCTCTTATACCTCTTGTCCATCTTATATAAAGTTCTCAATAAATAGAAAGGCATGTTCAACTGGAAACCGATGAAGTTCATTAACAGTCTTATGTGATATAGAAAAATGAGTCCAAAGCGACCCTCGCATGTAACGAACTATCTCAAGATTGCTAATAAATTGTGCCACCTAGTTTTTAACAGAGATATAGGCATACCTTTATCACAACACTAGATCTTCCGAGAGGTAAAGAATAAACTCCATGGCACCTCCTCCAATTTTGTATTCTTAAACCATTTTTGCCCGCTAAGTGGAAGAACGGTTGCCTGGCTTAAAAACTCCTCGGTGACTTCGATTTGAACATCTCCTACTTTGGCTCGATAGCCATCAAAAGAGAGGGAAAACTCCTAGGCTATTTACAAGTTGAAACCTTGAAATCTCTCAAGAAATTCGAGCCATCCTTGACCCTTAAGGTCTTCCCTTGTGTTGTCATACATGAGCAGGGTTTGTGAGCCATTTGGTTTGATACGGACAACAGAGGCCATGTGGATTCAAACAAGCAGTCACAGAGGCAACAAAAGCCACTGTAAGCAAGAAGGGTTTCACAGAACAGGAAGAACCAGTGCTAAAACCAAGGAAATAAAACCCTTGCGCGAATTAAATGGAGGAATAAGGGGTTTCATAAGAGAATCGAGCGTTTTGTGTAATGAATCATTGAGGGTATAGAACAAAGCCCAAGACTTAACTTGAAATGATGGACATGTCATTTTCAAAAATCCACTATCAACAGAGTACAAAATATGACCAGGTGCGTTTAAGTATCATCATTGTGCAAAGGGTGGAGTTGCTTATTATAAGATGTTTGACAAATCAAAGCATAGAAACCATAGAGAGGATTTACCAAGAATCATATATGAAACAAACTCATAGCCTAACATCAATCGATTCTTGGTGTATTATTTAAAGGTCTAGAGTAAACCTCATAACAATGAGCAATTTTAAAACAACTAATTTATTGACATGGGATAGGCGTTAAAGAAAAATATCATTCCTAAAAAGGTTTCTATGATCATTTATTCTCCTAGGGAAATAAGCCTTAAATTCAAATGCAATAAATTCACAAGTTTCAATGCTTCATTCATGCTTTCATTCATGAACGAAGCATGAAAATGAGAACCAGGAAAAACAAAATCTTTTATAGCCCAAAACTCATCTTTCAAGTAGCAATGTTCATGTGATTAAGCGGAGGCAGCTACATAATTTATTATTTGTTGCTTTGAGAAGTGAAAATATTGTGGGGCTGCCAACAATAGTCTATCTACAATTGCTTTATGGGACTTATTTCATTCCCTTTGGAAGTTACAACATTTGAAGTTCTTTAGTCTTGTCATTTTTCTAAAACTTTGTACAATTATACATTATTTCTATTAGAATATTCACCAATACTAAGAGGGGGGGTGAATAAGTATTGAGCACCTTTTACCTTTTTTAATCATAACATGTAAACATTAAGTTATCAACAATTTATCACTTATGATTGCATTCAATATATCATCAACATATAACCATAAATACATAATAAAAAATATTTTTACGTGGAAACCCGAATGGGAGAAAACCACAAAACAATTTTTAAATATATATTGAATATTACATTAACAGGAAGCACCAAATTTCAAGATTCTACAACACCAACTAGAAGGAGGCTCTAACCCCCTAGTTTACAGGCTCCAACTTGAATGAATTTATAACTACCTAGATTCTCTAGCTCCAACCCCCTAGTTTACAGGCTCCAACCTAAAGGAAGCTCCAACTCCCTAGATTCTCCATCTTCAACTGGAAGGAGGCTCCAACCCCTTAGTTTTATGAGAACCAACTCAAAGGAAGTTGAAAATCTCCTGTAAACACCAACCTGTTATCTGAAGACACCAATATTCCCAGGCACCACCCAACCACCCTTGTTTCTCAAGCACCAACTTGAAGGAGACTTCAATCTTCTTCCTTACACCAGCATGCCACCCTTAAATATAAATGAGAGAATCAACCTATCACTATTACTATCATTGATATTGATATATCACCATCATCAAAACTTGCTCCACTACAACTAATACATCATCATCATCAGAACTGGATACACCATAACTGATACATCATCATCATCAAAACTAGATACACCATAACTGATACATCATCATCATCATCAAAAACTAGATCCAACACAATTGATATATCATCACCATCAAAACTAGATACACCATAAATAATACATCAAATTCATCAAAACTATATCCACCACAACTTATACATCAACATCATCAAACTAGGTTCACATAGAAATCCTAGTTCCACATGGGTCCACATATAAACCCCAACATCACTTCTTAAACATGTATACAAAGTTGCTCAGAATTGTAACTCAAATATGCAAACTTGTAAGATTTACCACAAGCTCATTTTTCCATTTTTTATTATGAAACTTAAACCTTAGATATTAGGATCCATTCTCTTTTTGATGAAACAAGTAGAATTCAATTTGTACCTACCAAGTTTCAGATATAATTGTTTTATCTCAAACACTTGTTTGGGACTAGTTTTTGGATTAGTCACAAACCCCAACTTTCAACAAGTATAAATTTGCACCTGTAATGAATCAAGGTCTGAAACTTGTACCCAATATTTTTTGATATAATCTCTTAAATTCCTCCAATATTCTCTCCTTCATTCATTATTGAAAAATAGATATAGAGAAAATGGCAGACCTTGTTGAATTCTATCCTATTCTAGAGAGAAAACTTGTACAACATGCCATGCACTCAATATTTGATATCTAGTTCTGAAAATCACATAAACAATACTAGAGATTGTACTGTTTCCAATTCAATTGGTCTCACATAATTTGGATTCTCTATGAATATGTTATGGTTGTTTTACCTGGAACACATGTTTGCGACTAGTTAAAGGACTAGTCAAAACACCTATATTCCATAGAGTGTATCTCCAAATGTAAGATGACCCTTAAGCTGAAATTAGTACCAAAATTACCTTGATATGTATTCTCAACAAAATCCAAGTTTCACTATCTGAGTCATTCTATAAAAACATTTATAGAGAAAATGGTAAGATGAACTTTAAAAAACATACCTTAGAACATATCATCAGAAGACTTCATTTTCCCTTGGAATTTCTCCCTTCACTTCATCTTCCCCCTGAAATTCACTTCCAATATTGTGCTAAGAGATCACACTATTGAATGATGAAAATCAAAGGTTTTTAATGTGTATTTATACCCTTCCAAGAACCTTTTTTACTTGACCTTGATCCAACTTGTAACTTCTTGTTTACAACAATTGTTTATCCTTTACTTGAGTTTAGAGCTAACTTATAACTTCTTGACCTTAGATCTAGGGATTCTTGACCATACTTCGGGGATTCGTATTTAAGAGGGCATAACTCCTAAATGATGAGGAACCATGTGGCATGCCACCTACCATTGGGGATGGCTTGATGAAGACTATCAATCAATGAAGGTTTTGCATGCATTTTCAATGTGCTTCGCACTCTTTTTCTTCAAAAATCTTTGAGCTTCATGACCACACCTCTGAGACTTATTAATCACTTAACCGTATTTCTAGGGCTTCTTGTAGACTTCTTCAAAGTGTCTTCCCATGAGGGCCATGCTTAAAGTTGCACCATGGGGGGACCACTTTGGAGACTTCTTCAAATACACCCATCACTTCTAGAGGCTTCCAAACTTGCTTTGGGGCTTCTTCTAGTGTTGACACCAATGGCAACCAATTTTCCAACAATTTCTAAAAATATTATAACTAGCCTTAAGATTTATCTTCAATATATGTTTCCCAAACTTCATGTTGGGAAGATATTCCCGACACTTTCCTAAAAATTAGTTGTTTTAGGAAAAATTCATATGTGATTGCATCTCGATTCAAAGGGAATCTCCCTTTTAAGAGTACTAAAAAATGAATTGATAAAATTAATGTCTCTTGATGGCCTAGCTATGCATTCTTTCAATGCTTCTTCAGACACTCAAGTATCCATCTTGATTAATATCTCTCTAGAATAGGTATATTCCTCTAATGCTACCAAAATTTGTTTCATGGGTCTTAATGCACCCATATCTCTAAGTTTACACAATCCATAGATTTCAACTAGAGTTTTAGCAATGATATGTAGGCATGTACATTTGTTTATTGATTTAGATATATCATTTTTCTAGCATTGAGCATGTTCCTTAGTAGTTGGAAAGCAATACATAATTAAGATCTCTCTCTCTCTCTCTCTATCTCTCTCTCTCTCTCTCTCTCTCTCTCTCTCTCTCTCTCTCTCTCTCTGATTTTGGGAATATTTGGAGGTGTGTTTTGATCTCGCTCTTACAATTTTTTAAACTCACCCATGGCCAAATGGATTCCATGCTACCCTACCTTTTTTTCTCGACTATGTTTAGAAATTTCAGCAACTTCTTAGACAACTTCTGAAACTCTCTTAAGTTGGTGTACAATTTCCTCATTGTATTCCCTAGATATTCCCACAACTCATGAGTGCAATATTATATTACATCATTGTTGGTCCTATAATATTTGTAATGCTTGAATTATTTCTCAAGGTCTCAAATTCTCATCTTATATTCTTCAATTTCCTAAGTCATACTTCAAACATTATTCTCGACATCTTATGAGAATGCCACTCCAACTAAGGCCAAGGATATTGGGTCCCTTCTAGTAAGAAAGATGAGTAGGGTCTCCACAATAATGGAAAGTTTTGGTAATCCTAGTACTGTAATCATTTTCCATGATTTGCTCACAATTATGCCCCTTTCTTTATCAAAAATAAAAGAATTGAGATGATCCGGGTGGATATTGGTGGCCACCCGCCTATTCCACTTGGACCCCCACCATTGTTTCTTTCAGTTTTTCAGTTTCCTTAATTGCAGCACAATTTACTATTTTTGGCAATTTTTCAGGTCCTAAACTTCCAGAGACGTTTTGAGGCCCTAAGCGACGTTTTTTGGGCATCGTCACTACAATGAATATTAGTCTGTCCCAAACTATGATATTCACTATTAATAGTTGTAGTCCTCAGATAGATATTTCTAATGATGTATCATATGTGTCAAACGGAGATAATATGTCAAAGTTACGACCCCGGGAAATTGATGTACCAATTTACCCCGACAGGGCCCATATTCTGGCGTTTCATCTCCTAGGGTTAGGTTTTTGAATGTTTAGGGTTTCCATTGTTTCTCAATAATATATAGGCCTTCAAGCCTCATTGTAACACAGATTTCAAAGGCACGTAGCCGCCACATCTCTTCTCAGAGATAATATACCAGTGCCCTAGCTAGTTTATTTCTATTGTCTGTAAACAAATTTCAGTTCTTTGATATTAATGAAATGAAGTGTTATATCCGCTGCATCTTTGTATTCATGGTTATTCTTGTATTTTGTTGCATTCCTTCATAAATTCATATCAGTGGTATCAAAGCGGTATGCTCTTTCTCGATCCTTCTTTGCATGTCCCCAATGAGGTCGGGGTATAAGGCGTTAGGGCTCGATCTGGTTGAACCTTTGCACGATCAGCCTCGCAAACCCCGACGGCCGCCCATGGGGGATGAAAATAAAGATGAGGGAGAAGGATGTAAGTTTTAAACCTGTGAAGTAAAGAAATACATATAGATTCTTAAGAAAAACATAAATTAATCAATGACTCATACACATAGTACACAGATATTTATACCGGAAACCCTTAATACCTTAATTCGGGATTAATTTAGAAAACCGCTAAAAATAGAAAAATACGCTAAAATAGAAAAAACACCCCCAATAGGGATCGTCAGATGCAGTTGTCAAATTTGGCACACCCACACACACACATGCAAAGAATATAACACATACCCAACACATGAGATCCTATCAAAATATTGCTCGAGGAGGCCCTTGAAAAACAAAGAAATGTGATGATGGATAACTTCACCCAAATCCTTCAACGATTGCCCACTGGTGGCGCATCTGCATCCAACAACCACTCTGGAGGTGAAACCCCTTTTAAGGTACAATTAAACTTTGACATTCCCATATTTGATGGCCAAATAGATGCAAACATCGTACATATATGGTTGAATCTATTAGAAGGATATTTCTCGGTTCATGACTTTTTCGATCGGGAGAAGATTATTTTTTCACTTCTCAAAGCCGCCCCCCATGTCAAGGACTGGTGGGAAACCTACTGTGAGAAAAAGGACAAGGAGGAAACCTCTATGTTCTCGGCCATACCCACTTGGAATTCTTTCTGAGACTCCATCAAGGACCAATATTATCCCATGGGGAGCTATGAGGACAAGTACATACAATGGAGTACGCTGTGACAGTAAAGGGATCAAGATGTGCATGAGCTGAGGAATCTGCGCCATACCCTGTGCACAAAGTTGGGTATCAAATATTTGGACAAACATTTGGTGCTAAAGTACCGCAGTTGTCTACACATATACATTCAGGAGGAAATGGATTTACTTGACATCTCCTCGCTTGGTACGGCATATTGGTATGCTACCAAGATTGAGCGAAAATTCAAACAGAAGAAGCGAGACTTTGGATCTACGAATCAAAAGCAAGCGAAAGGTGCCCCCAAACCGCAGAACAAAGGACAAATCCAAGGCATGGTGGCTCAAGACAACCTGCCAAAGCAGCAAGCAAAGAACAATACCGTGAATCTAAAGGACACGGGAAAGTGGTGTGAGTTCCATAAGAGCTCCACTAAAAACACAAGTGAGTGTCGGGCCAAACAGTCACTGGTGGCTGAGATGAGGGCTTCTAAATCAGAAGCATGCTTCGACACTGAATCAGAACCCAAGAAGGGGAATGACACAGGGAAGCGAATTATCGATGCGGAGCCCAACACCACTATTGCCACAATGAAGATCCAAAAGGAAGAACCAGAAGATCTAGAGGAGGAGGAGTGTCTCTTCCACTCCCAGATGTGGGTAAAGGGTTCCCCGCTACAATTCATTGTCGACAGTGAGAGCCAAAAGAACCTCATTTCAGTAAATATCATGAAGTGGTTGGGCTTGCCGACCAAAACACACCCACAGTCGTACACCATTGGGTGGCTTCACCAAGGACGGGATCTCCGCGTCATCCAACAGTGTCGCCTTCCCTACAACATCAAGCCCTTCACCGATGAGGTATTATGTGACATTTCTCCTCTTGATGTTTGTGATGTATTATTAGGCCAACCATACTTGTGGAAGCGACATGTTGTGTATGAGTCTTGACCTCACGCTTTTATTATTACTTTGGGAAACAAGTTGCATAGGATACCAGAGGTACCACCGCCTACCGCTATCTCTTTTGTTACTTCAAAACAATGCACTAAGCTCATTTCCAAAACTGGGAAATTTGTTTTACTGATGATCCACCCTCAGGGAAAGAAGAATATTGTGGCCATGACCTCTAGACAAGGCTCCTCCACATGAAAACAACAAATGGACAAGGTCGTGGAGGAGTATCGGGACATCTTCACCTCACCCTCAGGGGTGCCTCTGCATTGTTAGGTCAAGCACCCCATCGATATGACCCCAGGTGCACCGCTTCCCAATGGATTTATCTATCAGCACTCTGTTCTAGAAAATGATGAAATCAAGAGGCATATTCAGGAGCTACTGTAGAAAGGTCACATCTGGCCAAGTTCATCACCCTGTGGGAGCCCGATCATGTTAGTGCAGAAGAAGGATGGGACTTGGAGACTCTGTATTGACTATTGGGCATTGAACAAGATCACTGTCCAGAATAGGTACCCGATCCCACTGATTGATGACCTTATGGACCAACTCAAAGGGGAAAAATATTTTAGCAAGATCGACTTGAAGTCTAAGTATTACTAGGTACCAATCGAATCGTATGATGTGTGGAAGACTACCTTCAAATCCAAGGAGGGCCTTTTCGAATGGTTGGTCATGCCTTTCGAGTTGATGAATGCTCACGCAACCTTCATGAGGTTGATGGACAACATCTTGCGGCCATTAACCAACTCATTTGTAGTAGTGTACTTGGATGACATCCTGATCTTCAGGTAGACTTGGGAAGAGCACCTCCACCACATCCGACAAGTCCTCCAAACACTGTGGAAACACAAGTTGTGTGAAAATTTGGAGAAGTGAACTTTTTGCATGACCCAGGTTCAGTATCTAGGATATATTATTGATGATCTTGGGGTGCATGTGGATCCAACCAAGATCCAATTCATCCGAGATTGGCTAGCCCTGACCACTCTAACAGAGATTCGCATCTTTCTGGGTCTTGCTAATTTCTACTACAGATTCATGTTGGGATTCTCTCATATCGCTTGGCCCTTGAGTCAAGTCACCAAGGGAGGAGCAAAAGAAAAATTCTTTTGGTTGGAATCTCAACAGAATGCATTCGTAGAATTGAAACATCGCCTCTGTTGTGCCCTAGTTCTCATATTACCAGACTTGCAACAACCATTTGAGATCGAGACAGATGCCTCTGACTATGCTATTGGGGCAGTTCTTACTCAATAGGGGAATCCAGTGGCATATCACAGTGCGACACACTACTACATATGGGCGGATTATTCCACGAAAATTTTCCACGCTTCCACTAGTTTCATCATTTTTTTAAACAGGGCAGAATTTTCGTGGATATTGCCACGAAATTTCGTCGCAATATCAACGAAAATATTAATTAAACCTAGTCGAGATTTTCGTCGCTATAGCGATGAACTTTCGTGGCAATAGAGACAAAAAAATTTCCTATCTCATTGGTCGGTGTTAACGACTAGTTGACTATTTTATCTATATATACATGACTTTAAGAGACTTTGTGACACAATTGCTATAGTTGTGACACTGTTCTTGGCTTTTGTTTGAGGTGTTTATTTTTTTCTTCACCCACCAGTTGAACAAATCTAATTCTCAATCTACATAGCTTAGATTTTGAACTTGCAAGGTTAGTATGTTATTTTTTATTGATGTACTCATTTAACTTGTAATTTTTTTTTCAAATGTCCAAATTGCATTTACCTTGTTTTTTCCTTGATAATATATTATAATATGTGTAGTACCATATTTCATGTCTTTGGTTTTTGGATCTAGTTAGTATTTTCTATGGAAAAGGGTATGTGGATTCCATAATATTCTAAGTTTATGGAATCCAAATACCCTTTTCCCTTCAATTGTAGCTATAATCTCTCTCTCTCTTTTCATTGATAAAGATATGGAATTGCTCTTGAAACTCAACCCTAATCGGTGAAATGATAGTAATTGATTGCTATATTACCTTCTTTAGCAGGGACTAATAAGACACATAAACACTAACCCTAAACTTATGTTAGGTATATATGTCGTTATTATATAAAGAAAACATTTGTACACATATGAACTTATTATAAAGATGTTATCTATGTCATCATGATGTTGATCCTCTACACATATGATCACCTTATTA
>ML795290.1:5583-19446 GCA_009831015.1 Picea engelmannii
CTTTTATATATATATATATATATGGCCTCTCCCCAATTGAGAGCATGACTATGACTAGATACCTAATGTATAAGAACAAGTTAAACAACATGGAAAACAAGAGGCTACCTAAAATTGCTTAAAAATCAAGTCATAACCACCATCTACTCAAGCTAGGATGGCATAATGACACCCAGTCTTGGCTAAACTATTGGGGAATCATGGAAGAAACCATTTTGCAAAATAAAGATACTATTAAAAAAAAGTCAAATCAAAATTTAAGGAAAAAATATGGTGTGATAAAGAGTTAGAGGAAAAAAGAAAATTAAGGTATTATAAAGATGTAATAAACCCTAATCTAGAAGGTCAAAATTATCTATCTGTTTTGCCAAGTGTAAAGAAAAAAATAAGCATTGTTAAGATAAGAACAAATTCTCACGAGCTCCATAGTGAAACTGGGCATTGGTCAATTCCTAAAAAGCCATCGGATGAACGAGTCTATCACCTTTGTGACACTAAGAAGGTTCAAAATGAAAATCACTTTCTCTTAGATTATCCAACCTATACCCATATTAGATCTCATTTTCAAAATATTTATCATACTACCTACCTTCCTAACTTCTTAACTCAACAAAAGTATGGTGATCTAGGAAAACTTATCTTAATGTTTTTCGAGCATATAAACAAAATTCTAAAGAATCACAAATAATCACTTACCCTCTTAAGATCTGATAGACATTCAATCTTAGTGGACGTTAATCATCATCATCATTATTATATATATTAATTTTAATATTAAATAATTTTTATACTATTTTAATTACCTTTTACAATAATTGTAAATTTTTTTATAAAGATTAATTTTAATTTTTAAATTTATAAATATCTATCAAACAATTTTTTTTATTATTATTATTTTAATTTTATTTGAAAGATATAATATTTTAAACATTTCAAAACTTATACACAATTTGTTCCAAAAAAAAAAACTCAAACAACACAATTTAATTTAGTTTATTGTATGTAATAATTTCAAAATTATTTATTTATAATGTTTTATGATACATAATTTAATTTATTGCATGAAAAATATTTTCAAAATTATTTATTTATATTGTTTGGTTTAATTTTTGGTGACACATGGTTATAAAAATAGTTTAAGATTAAATTTGGTGGATAAATAGCTCTTTTAAGCATGATGGTTAATGTTTTAGTTATACCATAACATAGGGAAGGTAATTGGTTTCGAAGATATTTGTTTGCTATTCAGATTTGAAATTTTCAATTAATTCGTGAATGCCTTTATACCTTTGACAATTTTAAAACAATAAACAGCCATGGTTGGCCCCTTCCCTTTTATTCTACTTAAATTCATTATCATTTGACTTTGGTCCGATTAAAAAATGCCTCGATTGACTTTTGGCTGAATTGCATTGTTTTGATCGTAAATCAGACCCGATCTTCTCATCTGGCCTGGTCAAGTTCTAATGATGACTACCTTATGTTTGGCCGACCTAATGTTGAATTTTTCAGCGCTCGCTCACGTATACATCTCCAAGTGGCATAAGGAGTAACAAGATCTAGGCTATATTGTGCATTGGGTAGTTATGGACATTTTCAATGCCTTTACCAATTACAACGCTCATAATCTGACTCTCCATGTTACATGGAGATTTGTAGGTTAAGCAAAGATATGCATGTTGGATGGTGACGAGTGCCATAGTTACCAAATTTGGTTGATTTGGTAAAATAAAAAAATTGAAAATTTGGGGATTCTATTTGGTTAGCGGATTAATACGGAAATTCAAATTCGGTTGCGGGTTGATCATATATATATTCGATATAAAAAAAATTCGAAATTTCTCAAATTGTGTGAAATCAAAACCTTAGGCATTTCCTTCATTCTAAACATTCTTTTGGAATATAGCTATTACCAGGTTTTGTAGCTAACAAAGGGGATAAACCCTGGGCCATTTGATCCTTCTTCCATGGGTCTCAGATTCACAGAGTGGTTGCGATATCCTCACTGAGTTTTCTGTGTCCACTCCTTCTTATGAGAAAGTTATGAGCATTACACTCTTGAATTCCAATAGTTATTGAAACCTTTGGTGGTGGGACCTTCTTCTAGTTGAAAAGAACTCAATTCCAGAATAATGCACCTAGCTAGCATGAGTTCTTTACTACCTCTTTTGCTTGGCTTAAGTAGGATCTGGACTACCCGCACATGAGGTGAACTTGGGTTCTGGTCCGCTTGCTACTCTTCTTCCCGACCGATTTCAAAATACTATGGGACCACCCACAACTATTATAACACCATCAGAAAGTGCAATAGCTCAAACCAAGATATACTATTAAAATACAAGTTTGAAAGCCAATACGACAATGGATGCCTAACCCTAAAAAAAAAAAAAGTGCATAAGAAATTATTGCCACTCTCTTCTTATCTTTTCATAGTGGCGAGCACTTATGTATGATTTGAATAACGGGGTCCATTTCTAGAGCATTGGTGTAGGATTCAATTAGCAGGGTCCATTTCTTAGGATTCGATTCATGATGTCCATTTCGAGTGGTCCATAAACGAAAATAAAGATTGCAAACAACTAAATACATAAATGAAAATGAAGACTTCTAGTTTCCCTTCAATATCAAAACGATTTTCTTCCAAGAAAAATGGGAAATGAATGATTATGCCGAGCTCTAGCCTTGGCTTGGGTTCGTGGAAGCTCATGAAAGGCTTCTCGGGCCCTTCACGTTTGAAAGTGTTTCCTTTATACATAACAAATTGTTATTCTCATGTAAAACTATGCTCTTTATTGTAGTATCTAATTCCATTTGTTGCTTTTATAACATGATTGAAAACAAATTTTTAGAGTTTTTAGAGGTTTCAAATAAATAATTGTCCATTTCAATTTTAAAATTTTGAAAAAATAGTATGTTTGATTATTTGTAAGATGTATACTCCCAAAAAAATTTCGTATTGGATTTTAGGCAATCGATTTTTTTTTTTGTATCAAATCAAATTTGAATTCGAACTTGGTAACTATGGTGACAACACATCTGGGTGGCTACAATTCGGTTCCTCCACCTCAGATGTGGTTGTGGCTATTGGCACTTCATATTCTTCAAAAAGATTGTTGGAGCTGCTGTGTGCATTGCATTGTAAACTTGGTTCTTCACTTTTCTTTACTGAGAGAAATAAAGATATTTCCCCCCCCAATTCATGTATTTTTTGTTTGTTGTTTGTTCTATTATAAAATTTTTGTTCATATAACTCTGATAACACTTCAATATAACTTTGTTAGAAGGCCCATAAATTATTTGTTTGTAGGATAAGGTTCAACAATTGGTATTAGAGCAATGAGGAGGGTCGTACCCATGTGAACGGAGTTGAGGAGGGTCTTACCCATGCACTAAGTGCCAAGAAGGGTCGTACCTATGCGTAGAGAGCAAAGGAGGGTCATACCTATGCGTAGAGAGTCGAGGAGGAGTCTTGTTGAGGGTTTCTCGAAGAGCCTAGGGCCGAGTCAAAGAGTGGAGGAGGAGTCTGTAGAGAATGGAAAAAATGACAAACGCAAGGTTCTAGGTGGAGAAATTTAATGGAAATAACAACTTTGGGTTGTGGAAGCTGAAGATGCAAAATTTGTTGGTGCAATAAGGATTCCAGAAAGAATTGGATGGAAAGAGAAAGAAGCCAGTGGGTATGTCAGATGATGAATGGGAAAATATCAATTCAAGGGGTCTCAACACCATTTGATTGTGTTTGGTCGATGAATTCCTCTTCAATATTGTGGGAGAGGAAAAAAAATAGGCCTATGGAGCAAAATGGAGAGTCTCTACATGACTAATCCACAACGAACCGAATCTACTTGAAGAGATAATTGTATTGTTTATGAATGAAAGAAGGTACCAAAATTGTTGATCATTTAAATGTATTTAATACTATATTATGTCAGTTAACTAATATAGATGTAAAAAATGATGAGGAAGATAAGACAGTGACATTGTTGTGTTCATTGACTAAGTCTTGTGATCATTTAGTCTCTTCTATTAGCTTTAGTTAAGAAAAAAAAACCTTGAGTTTGAATCTGTTGTGGGAGATTTGTTTTCTGAGGAATTGAGGAGGAAATCCACTATATAATCCTCCACACTGGAAGCATTGGTGGTTAGAGGTCGATCCACGGAAAGAGGGAAATTAGGAGGTACATTCAAATCCTAGTCAAAGGAAAAGAAGAGTAAGTTAACATGTTCGTATAATGGTAAATCAGGGCATCTCAAGAAAGATTGTTGGAAGAGAAAAAAATTGAAGGAAAACTTTGGTAAGGAAGCAAATTTGGTTGAATCAAGTCCAGATATGGTTGATGAAGTTTTATCTGTTTTTAGTATTTCAAGATATCAATAACAATTATTTTCAGATGCTGGTGCTTCCCATCACATGTGTTCACATAGAAGTTGGTTTCCCATCACATGTGTTCACATAGAAGTTGGTTTTCTTCTTACCAATCTATAGATGACGATGCTTTTTTTTATGGGAAATGATATTTCTTGTAAAAGTGTTGGGATTGGGATAATTAAGATTAAAATGTTCGATTGTGTTGTAAGAATATTGATGGATGTTAAACATGTACCAAACCTTAAAAATAATTCAATTTCTTTGGGAGTTTTGTATTTTGGAGGTTATAGGTTTACAGGTCAAGGTGGAGCACTGAAAGTGTACAAGGGCATCTTGGTGGTTATGAAGGCTACAAATATTAGAAACCTTTACAATGGAAGGAAGCACTCAAGTAACTAAAGAAATGGTGGTATCTAAGGAAGAAAATACATCTAATTTTTTATGGCATCAACGATTGGCCCATATGAGCAAGGAAAGGTTGGGGTTGCAGGTACTGGTCAACAGTAAGCTATTTCTAGAATTACAATCTTTGAACTTCTACAAGTTTAATATCTTTGTTGGTTATAATGATGGAGATAATGGATGTAGATTGTGGGACCCTACTGCCCACAAAATCATCACTAGCAGAGATTTGTACATGGAAAAATTAAATGTTGTTCAAGATGTTTGAAACTCAAGGAATCATTGTATGGCCTAATGATACCTAGGCAACGGTACAAGATGGTTGATTCCTTCATGGTGAGCCAAAATTTTACTAGAAGTGAGTATGAACATTGTGTTTACTTCAAAAGTTTCAGTGGCATATTCATTATCTTGGTGTCATACGTTGATGATATGCTTGTTGCAAGCCCAAGCATGGTTGAGATTAGCAGGTTAAATCCTGAGTGGGTCAAGATGTTTCAAACGAAGGATCTAGGAGAAACAAAACAAATCTTGGGCATAGAAGTTTACAAAGATGTGAAAAATGCTAAGTTGTGGTTGTCACAAGTCTATGGAGAAGACATTGATAAGGTTGACTATGAAAATTGTGAAACTAGTAAATATCCCTTTAATTGTCCATTGTAAGCTTTCTTCAAGTTTATATCGTTATAGTAAGGAAAAAAAATATTATATGTCTCATGTACTTTATGCAATTACAGTAGGAAGGTTGATGTTTGTGATGAAATTTTCAAATATTTCACATGTAGTTGGTGTTGTCAATGGACACATTGCAAAACTAGGTAGAGAGAATGGAGATGGGTGCTTCGGTATGTGAAAAGAATTAATATCACCTACAATGGTTGTGGTGATTTAGTTGATCTTCGTGTGTAAATGTTGATTACAAATTGGCAGGCGTGATGCCCTTCCTAATGGTATTGGTTGTGTTGAGGATATCGGGTGAGTGCTTATGACTATCAAGATATCCTTCCACTTGTCGTTCAGGTGTCCCTACATTTGAGGAACACTTTTACTTATTTTAAATAACTTACAAATATATCACAAAGAAAGTGATCCTTTTTTTTGTTACATGTGAGCAAGCTAGATGCACGGATTACATTGCCTTTGTTTTGGAAACTCAATTTTGAAATTAATTATGTTAACTTTACTTTATTGATTTAGTTTTTCTAAATTACCTCTCTTAGGCTCATGATTACTGATAAGTTGCCCAATACATGATAAAATGATATCGGAATTATCTTACCAACACATCAGTAGGAATATAGAAACATGTCACCATCGTTTGGAGCTCATATTCCCCTTATCTTACCAATACACTAGGAGGAATGTAGCAACTCACTATCATCGTCTTGAGCTGAAACAACACAAGATGAATGATTTTCCTGGTACCGTCTTTGAAAACAAAGCACTAGCCAGATATTGATGCATTCATACTCATGCCTAACAAAAACAATTAAATACCCACGTGGCGAGTTATTGTACTTAGCTTATGTCAAAATGATGCTTAAGGTTTCTATTTTTTATTTAATTTTTTTTCTTTATTAAAAATAAAAATGAGGCATTAGCCAACTTAATAGGAGTTTACTTATAGAAAAGATTTCCTAAATTACTTGAACTTAACTTGGAAAATCGATTTGAAATTAACTTTATAGGATAACCAAATGATTTCTTAAAATACTTGAACTAACTTTATAGGAGAACCCATTTGAAATTAAGTTTATATGATAACCAAATTACAAATAAGTTGGTATTCATTAGCATTAACCTTTCATAAAACTTTCAAATGAAGAAGCTTCATAGTGATAGGCAAACTTATGTGCTTATTGATATATAATATAGCCATGTTCAAGGTTCTACCACCCGGATTGCCCAACCAAGTGTGGTCTTTTTGGGTAAAATAGTTCGGCCTTAAGACCATTTAACATTTATCCCCTTATAAGAACCACACAACTACTTTTTCTTACACCCTACATTATTTATTTTTCTACACTTTCAATTTCTTTAAACTTGAAGCCAGTAAAGAATGTTAGCCACACTTAACACTGTCATGTAATAATTTAAATTTCATAAATTAATTTACATATAGAAACTACTACAAGTGAATTTAAATTTGGTGCTGTACAACTTAATATGGGGGAGATGTTGAAGAGTTATGTTATGTTATCTTAGATAACATTACATTTTAAAAATATAGGCTCAATTTAAAAAAAATAACATTAATAAAAATAAAGTGAGCTCAATTAAAAATAAACAATTACACCACCTTAATGTCCATTCAATTAAAAAAAGAACAATAATAAAAACAAAATTTATTCAATTAAATAAAAACAATTACATACACCATGTGAAACTTGGCATGGAATGAAATAATAAAAAATAAAATTACACCTTAAGAAATTGGATCCCTCTCAGTGCTTGATAGATCCTGGTTTTAAATGAATCTATGATGGTTTAACTAAATTCAAGAGTGTGACTATACCTTTACATGTATTGCAACTAAATCTAACTATCCAAGTATTCTATTCAACGTAGCACATGGGGATGAGAATAAGGTTTTGTGACATGTGAAGGACATGATACATAATGCTTCTCATGTGATTGTTGCAAGAGACACAAAGCATGCATGCATTTGTGGAGTTGCATTGTTCAGGGTGTTAGGCAACATAAGCAAAATAGAGCATAAACAAGAAAGATTAAACCAAACACAACACAACAACAATCACACAATTAACACAGTGATTTATGTGGAAACCCAATACACGAAAAAACCACGGGGCAATGATAGTCGATATTGTTATTATTCAAGGGAGAATTACAATAGCCAACATATACACACAACCATCGTCTCCTCACAGACACATTATACTCCATACTATTGTGTCTTGCTCACACACTCTACACACATTGCATTGCACCTCTATGGGTATGCTCATATATATAGAATCTCTCAAATAGTTAGACTAACTTATTATAATTAGATCCACCAGTTAGACAATATGTTCACAAGAGAGTGCATGCATGCACATTCCTAATATAGTTGCATGCATGTGCATGTGACCGCATGGGAAATTCGTTGGCATGTTTCCAACAATCTCCCTACCTTAAAAACAATTTACCTAATATATCATGCCCAAATTTATCCATCACCTTTCCTGCAAGCCAAGAGAAGCCAAACATCATCACAACTCCACAACTTCTCTAACAATACTGCTACATGAAAATGTCTGCACGATTCACACCAATATGGACCATTATGCCTCCATCAATAACCTGTCTAATCAATTGATGCACTTGTCCCATTTTGATACGTTGGACTATTAGTCAAATGCACAACACATTGATCACCATGAAACACCACATCTTGTACATGTCCAAATGTACCCAATAGATTCTTGCATTCTTTCAAGAAATAACCTGGGGTAGATCTCTTCTCGTCCAAATCTCATGAATCATAACCACAAACTAAATCACTGCAACCACTTAAGGTGATACTTGTGCTTATGTGTTTGAAGCACCCATGTCCATGCGCTTTACCTGGTTTTTTCATGTGTCTACTGACAACACCAACTGCATGTGAAATGATGACTATTTCCCATCATAATCATCAAAATTCATACTATCATATAATACTCGAAACATATAACCCTTTTCTTCTTCATCATTTAGGACATAAACCTGAAGAGAGCTTACAATATAAAGTCAAAGGGATTTTATCGGTTTCACATTGTTCATACCAAATTTCCTGAGTATCTTCACCACATACTTCTGTTGTGATAACCAAGCTTACCATATTTCTTGTCTCTGTGTATTTCCATGCCCAAGATTTATTTTTCTACTCCCAGATCCTTCATAACAATGTCCTAACCAACTGAGCCAGCCTGTTGATCTCAAATATGCTTGTGCTTTCTACAAGCATAACATTTAACACCAAGATAATAAATATACAATAAACACAATGGTTATACTCACTTCTTGTAGTATTTGTCTCCCATGAAGGAATCAAACATCTTGTATCATTTTCCTAGCATGCTTCAGGCCATACAATGATTCTTGAGTTTGCAAACAAATATTCTGTTGTGATTCTGATCCAACCGTTCTGGTTGTTCCAAATACATCCCCTTATCCAAAAAACTCCATGTAAAACATTTTTAACATCTAGCTATACTATCACAACCAGTGCTAACACAACATGAATAGAAACAAGCTTTTCACAACTGGTGAGAATCTTTCATGGAAATCAATACCTTCCAAATACCTTTTTGCTACCATCCATTCATTGAAACTTTCATCTTTTACTATTATTGATTTTATAAAAGAAGATTCATCAAACACCAGCAAGGTTTTGGGAGCGATCCTATCCAATCCAGGAGATATCATCACCCTCTCTTCAATGGGATGACCCGCGATAGACCAAAAAATATCATGCATCGAACAAATCCGTCCATGAATTTGTCTTCTTTCTTTTTTTCAGTACACTAAATATCTCTCAATGGCTCTTTTTTCAGATATGCTCGGCTCGACTCACTCGCTCTGATATCTAGCAACTGAATTCTCTTCTCCTTCACTCTCAGAGCCTTCAACTCTGCTCTCTAATACCACTTGTTGGGTAGAAAAAGCAAAATAGAGCATAAACAAGAAAGATTAAACCAAACACAACACAACAACAATCACACAATTAACACAATGATTTATGTGGAAACCCAATACGGGAAAAAAACACGGGGCAATGATAGTCGATATTCTTATTATTCAAGGGAGAATTGCAATAGTCAGCATAGGCATGCAACCATCCTCTCCTCACAGACACACTATACTCCACAATATTGTGTCTTTCTCACACACTCATCTTGCTCACACACTCTACACACATTACATTGCACCTCTATGGGTATGCTAGTATATATAGCATCTCTCAAACAGTTAGACTAATTGATTATAATTAGATCCACCAGTTACACAATCTGTTCACAAAAGAGTGCATGCATGAAAATTCCTAATATAGCAGCATACATGTGGATGTGACCGCATGGGAAATTCGTTAACATGTTTCCAATAGGGGGATGAGAACAAGGTTTTGGGACATGCGAAGGACATTATAAATAATGCTTCCCATGCGATTGTTGTAAGAGACACAAAGAATGCATGCATTTGTGGAGTTGCATTGTTGTAGGGTGGGAGGAATTGTTTGAGTAATGGAAAACTCCAATGAATTTGTTTATGTGGATTTCAAAATGATTCCTTGGGTTTGACAAGTAAATGCATTGTACAAATTTTTTCATTGAGGTAAAAACACTTTGCTGATAAGATATCAGCTTGCATTCACCTTCATATTTGGTGTAGACTTTGTTGATAAGATATCATCTTGCATTCTTCATATTTGGTGTAGAGATTATATATAGGCATTGAGGAAATTTGTGTGGCATTGTGTTGGTGTCAAAAAATTTGTCAAAAAATTCCCTTATGAGTTTTGTTGATGACAATGTAAGAGGTCATGGAAGGAGGTAATATGGTGCCTTTTATGAAGGTGAATGCATGATGACATGCCTTCTCAAATGCCTTGTTGAAGACCAGAGAATTGGGAAAACCTCGCAATAATGTTTAAAAGTGGCCTTGAACTTTTAAATTAGGTTGATATGTGCCAATATCATAACAACATCAACCTATAGATGAATATCTGAAAAATTAAACCAGATTTCATTCCTATTCAGATAAATTTTACTTATCTTTTTATCTTTGTTTAAGGACTAGACAGGAATGGACTGGTGACTGTGGCTTGGATTTTTATGGATTAAGAATTTCCCTTATTTGCATTCTTGAATCGTATTGAAATTTTAATCACAAGGTTTAACGTCAAAAGAAATCTTTAAAGTCGATCACACCACTAATTAATAATATCGTTGCATGTTTCCTTCTACTCGAGTGGACATGAGAAATCGAAGATTAGTTTTAATGAAGACGAGTTCAATTTGTAGGGTAGTTGGAGTTTGAAATGCAATGCAATTGATGGTGCAACCCCCTAATTTCCATTGATATTTAATGTTTTTTCTTTATTTTGGATCCACGGATTAAATACCAACAACTTGTATACCAGGAGAGATTATGTCCACGGTCATGCAATGTGTCCACTCCCTCTGTTCTTCTCTTGCATTTCTTTCGAACATACCACATTCACATCAGATATGCAAAACATGGATTCACAAGGGCAACAACTACTGATATTGATGGCAATATAATATTCGAGAACCACCGACATTGGAAGATTGTAACCCTTCTCCAACGTAATGCAAAACTTGTCGGTTTTTCTATTCCTCCTAGAAATTTGAACTCACCACCTCATGATATGACCATAATTACCGAATTCGAATTCGTTTAGTTACAAAAAAAATCTACCTAAAATCCAATATGGAAAAAAATTGTAAGTATACATCTTACAAATACTAAAACATATTATTTTTTCAAAATCTCAAAAAATAAAAATCAACAATCATGATATTCAAAACCTTAAAAACCCTAGAAAATATTTGGAACAATGGAAATAGAATTAAATGTTACAATGGAGAGCATAGGTTTACATTAGAATGACAATTTGTTATGTATAAAGGAAACACTTTTAAACATAATAAAATAAATGACTTTTCACTCTAAGAAGTAAAATGGGATGAACAAAAAATTGAGATTGTTGTTTAAACTTTAAAGTAAGGTAAGGTGAACATAGAGACAAGAAAGACGAATTTGAAAGAAAAAATTGAGTAAGGTAAATAACTCATAACTATAAAGTTGTGGAAACATATGTTTTTTCACAGTGGTCACTGGATATTTTCCCGAGAGGAATTCAAAATATCCAATTTGTTTCTACAATTTTTTTGAAATTGCATATTTTCCCGAGAGGAATTCAAATATCCAATTTGTTTCTGCAATTTTTTCTCATAAAATATCATAATTGAATCTGATGTGTGTGGCCCCTTTTTTGTCTCTTGAGATGCATGCATGCCGCATGGAAAAGTTCTTGTATGTGACTCGTGAGGTGCATGCAATATATATTCCACATGAAATTCAAAAAACAAATCTTAAATGGAGTAGACATCATCTGCAATTAATGGAATACATTTTTTTACAAATACTTGTCTAGAAGACTCTTCAGAATAAGAGGCTTGATCTTCTTATGGTTTATCTTCTTGCTCTATCTTTCCAATCCCCTGCATGCAATCTTCACAATCTTATTTATTCCCGAATAGAACCTCCAATCTGGTCCATAATTCATTTGGAGTTTAGTCTTGTGAGACATCATATACTTGGTGGAGAATTTTTGGAGAAATAGACACGCAGTCAAATCATATGGCCATATCTTATCTATTGAGAAAGTCATTTTTCTCATCGGCGGAATCATGCTCCACTTCCATTGCCATATTTATTTGGTACATGCCTTTGCGTCCGAGCTTAAGAATTTTTTTTGGCTTCCATTCCAAATAGTTATGAGGCGTGAGAAGTATTGTCGACGAATAATCCATCTTTTATGCGTTCTTCAATCTTCAGTACTTGCAAAAATAGACTAGTGTGTCTTTTTCCTAGCAATATGTCGTCTATAATACCATGTAAATGTGTTGAACCTGCACATAATAGATCTAGCTAGAAAATACCACACACATTTGCAGAGAGAAATTGTGAAAGAAGAAGTAAGAGAGAAAGAATGGAAGAATTATCATTAACCGTATTCCACAATCAATGAGTGAATAATTTACAATAGATATAGGATAGATGAGTAACTAATGCACCATAGTGGTGATCTAGAGTGATCTGGACACACACCAATGGTTATGGGAGTAAACTGCCACCTAGTCTAGTCTCTCAGGCAATTACGAGAGTGAACTGCCACCTAGTCTGAGTTAACTAGTCTATCAGTCTTCAGTTAACTGACTGAAACAGAGTGAAGTGAGGAGGAGATCAGGGAATCATGAGTAATGTGCTATTCTGGTGATGATCCAAAGGATAATGCGCATTAGTTGGTGATGATCCCAATGTTGCATGGTGACAAAATCAATGCAACATCTAGACTCCACTCAACTAGTTAAAACTGAAGAGAATACTCTCTTAGAGGAATATTCTCCCCAAACTTTAGAAGATTGGATAAAGACTAAGAAACATAGGAAAAAACTTAGGAAAAATAAATCCTAGGTGTGTGTGAAGTAACTCGAACAAGGTATAGGTCTTGACATTTCTAGGTTAAGGCCATTTCTTTTCTTGTGATGTACTAAACTTGCTATAATGTGTGAGAGTCTAAGAGGGAGAGGGAGGAATACATAGAGGGGGGGTAGAGAGAGAGAGAGTGTATGACAGTGTGAGAGTCAGAGAGAGGAAGACAAAGAGGGGGGGGTGGAGAGAGAGTGTATGAGAGTGTGAGAGTCAAAGATAGGAAGAAAGAGAGTGGGGCAGAGAGAGAAAGAAAGAGAGTGTGAGATGGGGAGAGAGGAAGACAAAGAGAGTTTGTGAAAGTGAGGGAGATGGAGATAGAGATGGGGGGTAGNGAGAGAAGGGAAGGATGGAGAGAGAAAACAAGTGTAGAAGAGAGGTCAAGAATGAGATGGAGAGAGAAAGAGGGACAAGGGGGGAGAGTGGTGGAGAGAGAGGGATGGGGATACAGTGAGTGACAGAAGGAGGGTTATATGCAAGAGAGAGAGGGAGGGGTGAGAGAGATAAGGGGAGGGAGGGAGAGGTCCAACAAGAGAAAAAGAGAGGTCGAGAGTGATATGGAGAGAGAGAGGGAGAGAAGGGAAGGATGGAGAGAGAAAACAAGTGTAGAAGAGAGGTCAAGAATGAGATGGAGAGAGAAAGAGGGACAGGGTATAGAGAGAGAGATAGGGTAGAGAGAGTGAGGTAGAATGAGGGGTAGAGAGAAAGAGGGGGGTGGGAGAGAGAAATAAGGGTAGAGAGAGAGACTGAGAGTGATACTAACAATGAGGAGAGAGAGAGAGAGAGAGAGAGAGAGAGAGAGGTGGTATATGCAGGATAAAACAAGAGGTGGTAGATTCAGGAGAGAAAGAGAGAGGAGATAATGGAAG
>ML795290.1:21348-36945 GCA_009831015.1 Picea engelmannii
GGGGGGGTAGAGAGAGAGTGAGAGGGAGACAAAGAGGGGGTAAAGAAAGAGAGAGTGAAAGGGATATAGAGAGGGGGGTTAGATAAAGAGAGTGAGAGGAAGTGGGGGATATAAAGGGAATGGAGGTAGAGAGAGGTAAATAGAGAAAGGGGGGAGAGTGGGGGAGAGAGAGGGAGGGGGGTTAAAAGTGTGGGAGAGAGAGGAGTAGGTGTAGGAGAGAGAGAGAGAAGCGAGAGGGGAAATAAGAAATAGGTTATATGAGCATGTGTGTTCTCTTAGGAAGGCATGCACATTCTTATAGCACATGTGTGCTCTTAGGAACGTGCACACATTCCTAAAGTGTGTGCGCGCTCTTAATAATGTGTGCACATTCTTTTGAATTCAATTTTTTGGGGTGGGATTGATAATGTGTATTATGACTTGGTTGTTTCGGATTTAGGTTTGGGATCACAAAACTAGTGGTTTGGCCTGCAGATTGATAAAAACCTCCATTTTTGTGAATACCTCTCTCTATATTTGTTTTTGACGTTATTTTTTTATAGGCTACAAAAACCAGTTGTTGACGAAACTACATACATAGATAAAGTCAACTATGCAAATTCCAAATATATATATATATATATATATATATATATATATATATATATATATATATATATATATTGTTTACTATTTTTAATCTATTTTTGTCTTCACATATATCAAAATCCTAGAATACATACCTCTCTTATTTATGTTATAACCTTTTGTCGACTTAACCATTTCTAAAATGAGTTATGTACTGCACTCAAGGAGACCAATATCTACGATCTAAAAAATATTATTTTGATCATGTTAAGACCCTCTTAGCCTACACGAACAAGAGGCGTTGTATTTTCAATGATATATTGACATTCATAATTAAAATAATAATAATAATAATATAAACTTCCGAAAAATACACCCCACTAGAACAACAGGTTCTCTACAATT
Organism: Picea engelmannii; assembly: GCA_009831015.1. Lineage (NCBI taxonomy): Eukaryota > Viridiplantae > Streptophyta > Pinopsida > Pinales > Pinaceae > Picea > Picea engelmannii. The sequence continues at coordinate 22,321 of ML795290.1, forward strand.
ATACAAGTTTTTTGAGTGAAATTCCATCGTTAAGGTACTCAACACCTGCACGAACAAAGACATATACCTTATATTTTGCTTGAAAAATAACATATCATTGTTAGAAAAAATCAAATTTCACATAGTTATTCACAATTTCTATGAATAAAAGTTGTATATTCACAAAGCTAATTCAATTTCCTACATTTCATCTTCTTACACCATATTCAAATTTATTGTAAAAGTACATTCATTAATCCCAGCAAGTTAACATTTTTTTCCCATATTTACATTGCCATTAATGCGTCATGAGAAACCATTATTAACTTGCACTCACCTATATGCATGGTGTCTGAAAGAAATTGATACTCAAAAAAAAAAAAAATATAATATAATAGTTATCCTTGTTGGTATATTATAATATAATAGTTATTCTTGTTGGTATTAATTGGATTGGGCATGGAGGCATCGTTAGAATCGACCATTTTGTTAATGTATATGAGGTGAGGCTATCAACCTCCTCTCAATGTATATTTGTATCCGTATCATTTAATTTTTGTTCTTATTTATCAAAATAAGAATTTATCTTTTTTTTTTTAATAGCAAAATAAATACTTACCTTTTAATTTATTTTACTTTTAAAAAATGTAAAGTTTTTTTAATTTATCAAAAACATTATTATAAGAAAATTTTATTTAAAGATAGGTATTTGATTATGTTTGGTGGTGTGCAAAGTGTGTAATCAAGATGGTGATATGAATCACTCCATTTCAATTCATGTAATAATGAGAAATATTATATGAATCATTTATTTCCCACGTTTTGGTTTCAAAATAATAGCCTTTTGAAGATTTACGATGGACAAATATTTGTAATAATGAGAAATATTATATGAATAAATTTTTTTCCAACCTTTTGGTTTCAAAATATTAGCCTTTTGAGATTTATGATGGATTTTTTAATTTTTAAAAATTTATAATTTATTAAAATTTAGATTTAACTTATTCATTTATTATTGATGAAAAAAAAAAACAATTTGATTGTACTACAACATCATTATATTATATTGCATGCATTATAAGAAGAACAATTTACAACTACCACATCATTACATTTATTTGCATGCATCTATGGTTGATAGCACACTCAAAGAACACATCATTACATTTATTTATTTGCATGCATTTATGGTTGATAGCACACTCAAATCCAGTATATTATTTGAAGGAAAGTTTGTAAAAAATAGAAAAAAAAAAACATTAAGTCATTTGAAGGAAAGATTACAAGAGAATCTTACGAATTTAATTACTATAATTTATGTTTTTTTAAAAATTATAGTCAATCTTAGTTTTCTTTAGAATGACTGATTGAATATTGCAATGCATGATAACTATTTATGTCGTAGTGCGACATAACCATTAAGGAACATCACAAATGTGGCATAACCATTCATTCCATGATCATTGACGAACATAACAATTCCTTATAAGCTGACCAAGATTAATATCATGATTCATCATGACCATTCAAGAACATCTCATTCAAACATAGTCCTTAAAATGTCACAAGGTGATATAACCCTTAATGAACGTTGCAATATGACGTAGCCACTGAGGAACATAGCAATTAGACTTAACACAATGAAGATGAACATTTTAATGCAACATAATCATTGCTTGAAACATCACAATCCAACATAACCTTTGATCACTATCACAATGTAACATAGCCCTTGATGGATGTAACCATCATGACCGTCATAATTTGACATAGCCCTTGATATGACATAAACATAATGTTGCAATGTGGCATTGCCTTAATAAACCATGGCTAAACAAAATCAATCATAGCTAATGGAAGTCAATCATAATAAACCATGGTCAACTTGACCATCACAGTGTGACATAGATCTTAATCATTGCAATGTGATATAACTTTTGATTGACATAACCATAATGTCATAATGTGACATAGCCATAGTAAACAATGGTTAAAAAAAATCAACCATAGTCAACCATAATCAATCATGGTCAATATATGTCAACCATAATCATCCATAGTGAACCATGGCCAACTAAAGACAACCATGTTGAAGACACGTCAACCACAATAAACATTGCAATGTGAAATTTCATTTCTAACACAACCATTGAGGAACATCACATTATGACATATCCACTGAGGAACACATCGATTTGACATAAGTAAACCAAGATAAATGTCATAATGTTACATAACCATTGAGTAGCATTGCAATCTGACATATCCTTTAACAAACATGGCAGTGTGACATAACCCTTTAAAAACAATGCAATTCAACATAAGTCTATGAAGATGAACATCACAATGCAGCATAACCACTAAGGAACATCACAGTGCAACATAACCATTAAGGAACATCACAAATGTGACATAACCTTTGATGAATCTTGAAATATGAAATAAGCATTGAGGAACATAACAATTCCATATAATCCAACCAAGATTAATATCATGATGCATTATGACCATTCAAAAACATCAAACTAAAGCATAACCTTTAAGGATTGTTGCAAGGTGACATGACTTCTAATGAATGTAGAAATGTGATGTAAAAATTGAGGAATGAAGCAATTCAACATAACACAATGAAGAAGAACGTTTCAATGTGACATAATCATTGGGAACATCACAATCCAACATAACCCTTGAGGAATTTCACATGTGACATAACCCTTGATGGATGTTGCATTGCGACACAACCATTGAGGGATGTATAAATTAGACATAAGTCAACCATGATGAACATCAAAATTCAACATTATCATAGTAAATCATGGTTAAACATAATCAACATGGTCAACCATAGTCAATCATGGGTAACCATGTCTAATCATGGTCACCCAAATTGAATAATAGTCAATGTAAGTCACCCATGTTCAACCATAGTAAAACATGATCAAATATTGTCAACTATAGTAAACCAAAGTCAACCAAGGTCAACCATAGTAAACCAAACATAAACGAAAGTTAGGCATAAGTAACCATTGTAAGCCAAATGTCAACCATAAGTGAATCATTGTAAACCAAACATAAAACAAAGTCAACTATAAATAAATCAAAGTCAACCATAGAAAACCAAAGTCAACTAAAAACCAAACATAAAACAAAGTAAACTACAAATAAATCAAAGTCAACCATAGTAAACCAAAGTCAACTAAGGTCAACCAAAATTAATCATGGTCAATTATGGTCAACCATAATAAAACCAAAGTCAACCATAAATAACCATGGTGAACCAAAGATAACCATAGTAAAACATTGTCAACCATAATTATCCATAATCAACCACAATCAACATGGTTATCCAGTAATCCATAGTCAAATATAGTCAACTATAATCATCCACATTCAATTACAATCGACATGGACACACATGGTCAACCATAGTCAACCAAATTCAACCATGGATGGTCAACCAAAGATAACCATAGTAAAACATTGTCAACCATAATTATCCATAATCAACCACAATCAACATGGTTATCCATAGTCATCCAGAGTCAAATATAGTCAACTATAATCATCCATAGTCAATTAAAGTCAACATGGACACACATGGTCAACCATAGTTAACCAAATTCTGGCCAATAATAGTCAACCATAGTAGACCATGCTTATCCAAAGTCAATTATAATCACACATAAACAATCATGTCTAACCAAAGTCTACTTTGATCAATTATGGTCAAACATAACCAAGCATGGTCAACCATAGTAATAGATATTTCAATATTAATTATATTGATATTTTAATTTATAAATCTACTAGTCCTATTAAAATATCATAGATATTTCAATATTAATTATATTGATATTTTAATTCACAATTCTATTAGTACTATCCACTCACATCAACTATCACAAGCATATAATTAAAAGTGTTTGATATATATTGATGGAGACCATTAATTAAAAATATAGAAAATAAGAACTAGCACAACCACATAATTTAAAGTTATTATTATACATCAATCTGCTCCATTAATTAAAAATATAGAAAATAACACTATTAATTAAAAATTTGAAGAATAACCCTCTCAACTAACACAACCACATAATTAATTAAAAATGGTTGATAAAAACCAATCTACCTCATTTACTAAAAATGAGGCCATAAACATATATCAACCACTTTAATTCCTTTCTATGTGGTATTGCTAATTATATTTCTCCAAACCAAAAAAATGAATGGAATTGTGAAATGGCTTTCTAACAGCACCAAGAGATTATACAGCTGGTAAAAGGCATCAAGAGTGTAATACACAGACTAATATTAATGTTGTCTGCCATTACATATCTTTATCAAGGGTTATACAAGAAAGTTCCAATCCAAAGGATTTATTACCGTTTCAAGCAGTTTCACATATTTCATTGCGTCGGCCTTCCTTTCCAGGAGTTCTTACACAGCTTTCCCATCGGATTCCGCCTTCTCCAACATACACGGTGGCGAACGACTGGCAGTTTTGACCATTGAATTCTTCATATACTCTTTCTCCTCTTCATTCGCAAAGCAAGTAATTGTCTCAGAACAGTACTCCACAGCATTTCTGGTAACAGACGGCTTGTATTTCAACAGCGTCGCATACTCCTTCAGGGAATGGAACATGTAATCGTACACATTTGACATTTTGAGCTCATTAAAAATAAAATCTCTCCCTGCCTTTCCAATTTCCATTGCCTGCACAAAAGCCCTCTGCTGTAAATTCCCTATTCAAAGAGTTCAATTGACTTTTGGGTATGCAGCAACAGACGTGGAAAACCTACCTCATTCGTGTGATTGTTTCCCCAGTCCACAGCGAATTGTATGGACTTGCACATCTGATCGTCTCTTACAGGCCAGTAATGCCGCTGGGGAACAAGCCCTCGGCTGAAGAAATCATAGAATTTCGGTTTTACGAGAAGAGTGGGCGAGTCACAGGCCATAATGTACTTAAGGCTCACTGACCACGCGTTGCCTTCGATGTATATTTTATATCTGACAAACAACTGTTATTCATTACACAAAGATTCAAAGCTCCCCCAAAAATTCCCAGAACTCCACTGTAGCTCAGCTGATTATAGATAAGCTTCAATATTAAAATAAAAGGTTAATACCTGTTTTTACATTGGTCGGAGAGTTTGGAGTTTCGAAAGCCTTGTTTGGATTCCTTGCTCCAGTCCTGTACAAATTAATAAAGGGATAATTTAAGTGCTTTCTAGTTTATTTTATTTTATTTTAAAAATTTTAATTTATTTAAAATATTTAAAATAATTTAAATTTAAAAAATAAATCAAATAAAAGCTTTATTTGATAAAATCAATTAAAAAAAAAATTATTCACCTATTCACAACTCACTCCAAACATTAACTATTCAATTAGGTTTGTTTCAAATTAGTTCAAAAATTTTAAAGAATATTTGGAATTATAGTTAGATTAATTAGATTTGTTTTAAATTAGGTCAAAAATTTAAAAGAATATTTGGAATTATAGTTATTACTTATTGAGTCTTCAAGGGGTTCAATTCCCATAAATGACATGTTAAGCTCATAATGAGTATGTTGTAAAGTTTTCTTTGATTCAATTGAACAGCAAAACAACTTTTTTTCTGAAAAAAAAAACTAAATTAGTTTAATTTTTTTTATTTTTTTGACATATTTTTCTAGAATTACAAAATCAGTTGTTGAGATTGTAAAATTTTTCAGGGCAGTGACTTTATTTATGTATTCATATCAGTGGTTGAGATTGCACAATTTTTCATAGGACTAAATCTATTTATACATTCAAATATGCAACTAAAGTGATTTTTTAGTGGTACATGCCCAAAATCCAGAAATAAATTGTTAGATCAGCTGATTTGAATTGACTATTTTTGTATAATCGGAGTACTCCAAAAGTTTTTCAAGGGTTTTTCAACATGTTGAATCCATTTCTACATTCAGAAATGGATTTTAAACAATAAAATATAAAAATAGTGATTTTCCATTTCTACATTCAAAAATGGATTTTAACTAAAAAAAAATAGTGATTTCTAGTTTGATTCCCACTAAAAAAACCATTTGGTAGAACAGTTAGACAACACCCAATTTAATTAATTAATGAAAATTACAATTTCACCAACATTTTAATGATTTCAACCAAATTCATAAAAAACTAAAAAGATATATTTACAATTATCCATTAAATATGTAAACCCATTAAAATGTTTTTGCAGCTATTGATTTTAATATGTAAAACCGTTAAAATTCGTTTTAATATGTAAACCCATTAAAATGTTTTTGCAGCTATTCGTTTCGTTTTTCATACTGAAGAAAAAATCTGCCCTAGACTCCAAGGCACCTTAGTTTTGTCACAGTTACCTGAGTATAAAGACTCACACGACCATTCAAATTGGGTGTCTTGCTACACTTGAGCAGATTCTGTCTCCCATTGGAAACCTGGGGATTGCCTCTCCAATACGCCGTTGGGTTTCTGTCAGCCCACTTTATTTTTCGGCTGCCATTCAAGATCTCCTTCAACAACCCCTCCCATGGCGAAATATGTACTTCTGGCCTACCAACAAAAACCATAATTCTCACAAAGTGTGAACGTGAAAGACATGAACAGGCGATTAAAGCATAAATAATTCAAAGTCCATTTACAACCAACTGTAATTCAAAATATTCCAGACCAACTACCATTCCGAGAATCAAACATCTAATCCAGGAGACTAAAAGCATTAGACTTACCATCCCCAGAAAGTCCAATCAGGAAAAGGAATATCGAACGTGTCTTCCCTCCCACAATAGCGAAACAGAGGAGGAGGGGGCGTGTTGTGCTTGCCATTGATAACGGGACTGTCGTTGCCATTGAACATCAAGTCCAAGTCGGGCAGCATTCCTGGATACAATTTCAGCAATTGCGCAAACGCCCAGATGGTAAACAGATCTCTCGTCTGGAAAGATTTCCGGTATGATTCGATAAACAGTCTCCCTTGAACAATCATGAGCCTGAACGACGCGAATTTTCTGGCGGCCTCAACGTTATCCAACGTGATTCCAGCGTTTGCCCAAGGCCTCAAGTCGTGACGAATCCACTTGAAATAAAAGGGGCACGACGCTGAAGCCAACGCGGTTCCACGATCGCCACCATCATTATTATGAGGATTGCTCAACGTGGTAAGCCATGACGGCGAACACATGGTGCTGGATGAACACCTGAAGATTTCTTTGGTCTTCGTTATTCTCTGCCAGATGTTGCCATTCGCTTTCTCGGTCGGACTCGGAGGCGCCCTAAACAGATTTCTGGCTGCAACCGCGTGCTCCTCCCACGGATCCTCCGTCTGCATTCATAGCGCAAAGAGATTAAAAATTCTCAATTTAGTATGTTAATTCTGATCAGGATAGCGCAAAGAGATATATTTAAACCCTCGAGGCGGACCATCACAAAACTATTTGGTTGCAAAAGGACAGATCGTCAGAGATGGTGTACCTTGAGGTCTTAAATACTTCTTATACCGCAAAATACGCTAATTCTGAAATCTTAGGGCATTAAAAAATTTGAAAGCATTATACCTACCCAACGGTTAAGCAAGAATAGACACAGAGTGGTCAATACGAATGCTAGAACAGATATCTGGCTTCGGCCTCTCAGCTTTCTCCAATTTATCTTCTCCATTGCAGTCTAACTAAGCGTTTTAATCCTTTCAGCGTCCTCCGAATTGGGAAGCACAAAAAGGAAGAGAACGCGGACATCAGAATTATTTCCATTGAAAAGTCTTTGTAGGATGCATGATATACACAGAAATTTCTTTGGAAAAAGAGAGGAACACACGAAGAACCAACCGATGCCTTTCAAGTCTGGGCTTCATGGCTATCTAGAGTCAAGTCTGGAAAAGACGGCGCGAATATAAGAAATCCACAGTTATCGTCGCGAAATTTGTCAAGAGTGGCGACATTCTAAGTTGTTCATGTGATGTGATGTAGAGACCTGTGTGCACAGGATGACATGACATCATTTCATGGAAATGTTATGACACGTAACATTCAATGGATGGTGTTTTATTTTAAATAATTTAATTTAAAAAATTATATTTTTATAATTTTAATTTTAATTTAATTAGTTTTTATTTTTAACGGTTTTTCATTATATTGATTATTTTTTACAAAGAGTTGTAATATAGTTATATAGGTGCAGTGGAAGACTTTCCATTTTTTCAATATTTAGGAAATTAGTTTTAGGGTGGGAGGGGTGGTATTATTAGAGAAAAGTATATATTATATATATATATTTTTAATAATGTCTCCTCCTCCCACCTTATATAGGGGGGACATTATTAGAGAAAAGTATATATTATATAGGGTGGGAGGGGGAGAGGGATGTATTATTAGAAAAAAGTATATATGTTTTATCTTAAATAATTGAATTTAAAAAATTAAATTTTTATAATTTTAATTTTAATTTAATTAGTTTTTATTTAGGTAAAACTATATAGTTATATAGTTGCAGTGGAAGACTTTTCATTTTTTCAATATTTAGGAAATTAGTTTTAGAAGTTTTAGGAGCTTGGAAACTAGTAGAGAATGTTTCCAATTGGCTGGGAATTCTTTTGGGAACTTGAGAGTTTTTGGGAAATTCAACATCAAGGATATGGGATATTGAGAACCAATTTCCTAAAAGAAGAGTTTTAAATTAGAATTATATTAAATTAAAGTTTGATATTGACATTCATATATTTATTAACACAAATTAAATTAGTAATTTCAATATTGTAGTTGTTGCAATAGGAGAAACATTGTCCTCCATTAAACTTCAATTTTATTGAAATAATCTTTATACATTGTAATCTAAAATATATTTTATATTTTTTAATATATATTATTGTCTTTCTCAATTTTAGGTTTTCAACTTTCCTAAATTTCAGAAACTCATGTAACATAGGTTATAATTCTTTTTTATATAAAGATTAATTTTAATTTTATAAATATTTATTTAAACATTAATTTTTATTATTATTTTAACTTTATTTGTTTTTTTTAATGATAATTTGTTTTTTTAATGATAATTGAAATGATAATTTAACTTTTAAAATTTTTAATACATAGTTTATTTTAAGAAAACTAAAAAAACACAATTTAATTTAGTTTGTTATATATATAATTTTAAAATTATTTATTTATAGTATTTTATTTTACACAATTTAATTTAATTTATTGTATAAGAATATTTTCAATTTTTTTTTATTTATATTGTTGACTTTAGACTTTAGATGAGGTATGGTTATAGAAATAATTTAGGTTTAAATTTAGTGGCTATATCTAGGTCTTTAGAATGATGGTTAATATTTAGTTATACTATAACATAAGTTAGAGAAGGAGGTCGCTTTATGATTTTAAGTTTTTTGTTTTTTTAATTAAGTGAATTGAAAATATGGAAAATATGTTTCTCATTATTTTACACACATATATAATATTATAAATTTTTGGCAAAATTATTATTTGTCACAATTTCATAAGATGTTTGATCACATCTTGTGATTGTTCAGCTCTTGAAAGTGTGTGGTGTCACGATAGTTCTTAGCTCTTGAGAGTGTGTGGTGTTACGATAGTTTTTATTTGGTTGCTTGGCACACCAAGAATACTTCGTCTAGAGTACACCTCTTCACTTAGAGCATACTCATACTCCGTTCTAAGCTACTCACAAGTCACACCCCTACTCTAGTGCAACCCTTGTATACTTAGACAATTGTTAACATAGTTTAACACTTAGTCTTATTTAAGCATACATTCCATGAACATAAAAGTCCAAGAGAACAATTGTGGAACAAAGGAAGACAAACACATAAATAGTGCGAGCAACACAAACCATGCTTAACACTCAACTAAGTCTTTCTTATTCAGAAAAATTTACAATATGAGCACTACTGGCTTGGTTTACAAATTCGACAGAGTCACACGACTTGCCTCACCTCACCAAGACAATTAAGAACAAATTCATCACACCAAGACTCTCTGTCGCAACCGTCTCTGGAACCTTGTGCGGTGCACCTCAAACGTGCCCACAACTGCAGACTTGTTGTCCCTTATTTCCATAGACTTTCACCAAGCTAACACATGTTTCAGTTCTGCCTCACACATGCCTCCACATACCTGTGTTTCCAGACTTCCCCAAAACCTCCCAAAGCATCCAACTCTTGTCTACTTGTCTTCCATCTTGGAAACTCTACCTCTAACTTGCCTCAGACTTGTTCTCCAAATATTTTTTCCAAAAAACACTCTATGCCTTCCTTTGGTTGTGCACCCTAGCTCTTATGGGAACTCCAATGGTCACTTGTGTGAAGTATCATGTCTCTTCGGTGTGTCGAGCCCATTAACAAACCCACACTCAACCGAATTGTCATGCCCTTTCATGGACCCAGTGCGCCCATCCAAGCCTGTGTGCCCATCGACCATTTGTCTCTTGGATTGACACGCCCCATCCTCGGGTGCACACCCATTTCCTTTTGTGCTCTCTCTTGTCGATTGTCGTGAGTCCTTGTGGGTGTATCGATGGGGTCATCCAACCTCTCTTATGTCTCCATGTTGCTAAGGAAGGACAGGTCCACCCCTTCTGCATGCTTCCAAGTTGTGCCACCCTTTCCTAAATGCAACCCAAGTCTCCGTCAATATTTCTAAGGCAAGTAAGATCTCTGCCCACTTGGTGTCACATGTCACCATCATGCGCCCAAGGTGATCCTGCTCACACCAAAACGTCTTCATTCACCCATCTGCCACTTCTTCTTTGTGCTCTTTGTTTATTCTATCATCGAATCCACCCAAGGAGAGTGTGTGCTCGGTGGGTGTCGTGGGAGACATTACATCCTCCCCCACTCCAATTTGTTGTCATCCTTGGAAACATTCGTCGATCTCTATGGTATCTTTTCCCCATCTCCAGATCCTTTCACCACTCAATGACTATTTTCTCCTCAACTGTTGTTGTCAAGGAAAAATCCCCTTAGGAAGTTACATGAGTCTACGAAGTGTCACTTCTCTCTAACTTACTATTGCTTCCATACTTCGGTTTGTCTGCTCATGCTTCCATGCATTGGATCCCCTTGTGACTTTCGCTAATTAGGTAGCTAGTCCAATCAACGTGCCTCGGCCTCAACAACTCACATTTTCATGTTCAAACACCTTTTCTATCGACAAATTCGTCACATCTGAAACTCTTCATTTTCTCCAATCTGTCAAGTCAGCCATTGAATTCTTAAAATTTTTCACCAAGGAACCTCCTCAAGGAAGCCCGTTGGCCTCACTGCCACCCACTGAGATATAAATCCAATGTATTGCAGTCTAGTTTCAAAGTGAAGGGGGATGGATGGTTGGGTCATCTCCCTCATCTCCAATCTGTCTCAATGTGATCAACGAAGTGTCATCATGCTTTTGTGTTATGTACATAAAGAGTGACACACTTGAACCGATATTTCCTTTGCACTCCTCCATGAGTCATTCTAACTCAAGGTCATATGACCATTCACCATGTCCAAGTTTGCTAGAGGAGGAATTGACCTCCTCATTGCTCTATTCCACCAAGGTTGTTGCATCTCCTTCACATCGTCTTGGTCCAAAAATGGTTTCTACTCTCGTTCAACGAACTGCTATTGCATCCTCATCTCTATGACTTCCATTGATTTTCGCTGCCACTCATAAACTTTCAAACAGAAATCAGCCAAGCCATCCACTATCTTAGCCAAATCTCCAACTATCTCTTCAACATTGGCAAGCCTCTATTCCACTGACACGAGTTTCCTTTCATTCTTTGTGTTATATCGTCCAACCATCACCCCACATCATCCAAGTTTTCCCCCACAAGGTTTCTTGCTCTGACTGTCCGTAACAACCATATGCAAGGAATAGATCTGTGTACCTCCTTCCTTCCTCCTTATGGTAGGAATCAAACATGGAGTATGTCCTAAGAAAATGGCCAAACTGTTCATGTGAGGAATCAATGTTTCATTTTCCTTCCTCGTGAATTATTGTCCCAACACAACTTCAAAATAATCCATAGGAACAATGGTGAAACTCGTCTTTCCACACCAGTCACCAAGCTTCAACGAGATGTCCTTGGCTACCCTAATGACCCTCTCTACACCTACGTTGATTGTCTCAAAGGTTGTCTGGGTCGGTCTAGGCTGCACACTAATCCTTCACACCATGCCTTCCCTCAAGAAGTTATGACTCACCCCAATGTCCAATATGGATAACACTAACTTCTTGTTGTGTTCGACCTGCTCATAGCAAAGTTTCATCTCATCTTCCTCTTGGCTCTCCATGGATTCGTCTTCCATGGCAATGTTCAAAACTTGCAAGACTCCAAAAGATGGGTTGTCTTCCTTCTCCAAAGCTTTCAAATTCTGTTTTAAGGGACGATTCTTCGCGTAGTGCTCCCTGGCACAAATCCAACACGAAATTGACTTCTTCTCTTTTGTTGCGTTTGTTTGTTTGGCATTGTCTTCGTTTCCCTTAGACATCTTCATCTTTCCTTTTTCCTTCCTTTTCCCCTTCTCTTGTTGTTGCTTCTCAACTTGGGCATCCTCACTGTTCCTAGGACCTGTCTTGGGTTCACCCCAAAAGTCCAATGGTTTATCCACTACAATGATTGTTGTTGCAAGTGTCTACATGTTCTGTCATTGCAACTCACTCTATGCCCACATTTACAGACCATTCGTGAAGTGGAAAAGTATATATTCTTTTGACACGTCTTTGATCTCCAACATGAGCCATATGAACTCATTGATGTAGGATTGGATCTTACTAGCGTGCTTGGGAGATAACAATTGATTTCTTGTGATCCATGCTTGGTTCCCTGGACCAAATTGTGCCTTCAAGGCTGTCTTCATCTCTGGCTAGTTTTCAATCTTCTCAACGATTCTCCTAGTTGCTAAGTCTTCCACTCAATTCCTCCACTAAATCTTAGTGGTTCTTGTCAAGAACAATGCTACAATGTTTACCTTGGCTTCATAAAAAATTTCATTCAATTGCTCCAAGTACTGAGCACTTAATGTCCCAACAGAACTTACCCAACAACTTAGTGTTGTGAGTCTCGTCATATGGCTCAAGTTCCTTTATCTTGATCCTCATTGACATGACAACAGAGCTCTGTCAGTTAGACAAAGCTTGTTTCAACAATGTTAAGGTGTCATCTTGGTCCTTTAGCCTCTATGTGACTCCGACAACTGCATCCTTCGCTTCCTTAAGTCTACCCTAAATGTCGTTGGTCAAGTTGTCGATCTTCACATATGTAGTTGAATGACACTCCTAAATGATTTCATTAAACCCATGCTTCATCTTTCTCATCTTAGTCTCCGTCTGGTCGACCTTCTCACCATGTTGGCATAATGCGTTTGTTGTCTGCTCGATAGTCCTCTTCAAGATAATGAGTTGGTCCTTCATTTTCCTAGGCTTGGGCTCCCTCTCTATGTCACTACCATTAGCCATAGATGGCCCTCCAAGGATCTCCACTTTACTTATAAAGGGTTCGTCTAAGGCACCCAAGATTTCATCTCAAGACTTGTTCAAAATTCTGTGATCAACTCTGCAGTTACTATTGTGATCGAGCCTGCGACAAGTTCTGTGATAGTCTTGTGTGCGTATGCCTTGCCCAAGTGCTCATTTCACCCTCATAACTGTAATTTTTAAACCTCTGAAGTAAATCAATGCATACAGATTCTAAGAAAAACATAAATTAATTAGGGGTGATTTTAAGAACCCCCCCTAAATTTATATGTATAATATTTGGGTGAATCCCCATGATACATAGCAAAAATTGAAGGCTATTTTATCAATAATATATATATATATATATATATATATATATATATATATATATATATATATATATATATATATATATATATATATATATTTAGTGAATCTTTTACTTAGTTATATAATCTTGTAAAATATTGGCGAATCTTTCACTGAGTTATAAAATCTTGTAAAATATTGGCGAATATTTCACTTAATTGTAAAACCTTGTAAATTCTTGGCGAATTTTTCAATAAAGTATAAAACCATATATAATAATAGGAAAATGTATCCATTAAACTATAGGAAGCCATCCTCGAGTACCTTAACCTTGACAGAGAATTACTCTAGAAACAAACCCTAGGCTAGATAGCCAAACAAAGGTGGTGCATCTTTCTTCAAGGATAACACACCAATCAAGAGTAACAAGAGTTTATCAGAGAGTCCAAACCATAACAAAGAGATAGTCCAAGCCAAAACTGAAATCTGCCAGTTGCAGCAGCTGCAACAACAACTCACCTCCAGACTTGCGCACAAACTGGCCAACTGCAGTGTGCACAAGTGTTGCTTCTGCAGTTCTGAGAATACTAGCCAGAATGAAGACTGGCCTCCTGTATTTATACATAATGGCATCCCTTCAATCATTGTTCATCTATCCATCTCTCTAGTTCATACCTATCTAGCTACCAATCAACATTAAAGTGTAAAGATCCTATCAAAAAAAAAGGTCTTTGTGCTCTCTTCTTGCATCTCATTCTAGTATTCACCACATTTTCCATAGAAATTTCTTGTATTTCACCTCAATTATCTGGTAATTTATATGATTCCTTCATACTTTGTCAGTAATTTAGTAGCCTCTTGATCC
>ML795290.1:85620-97034 GCA_009831015.1 Picea engelmannii
GTTTCCTTACGAGACCTTAGAGCGGCCAACGGAGCCGTTAAACTCGTCAGGGTGGTCCATACCAAACAGCTTGGGTTATTTAGACAACCCCGGACCGGTTCCACTCTCCCAGTTGACGGATGGACTGTTTCGCCCGTCAACACTATCCTACTTATGATAAGGAGTTGTATGCATTGGTGAAAAATGTGAAAAAATGGAAACATTATTTGTTGGGAAAAGAAACTATCATTCACATAGATCATCAACCATTGCAATACTTACAATCACAAATAAAGCTACAAAAAGTGAGGCACTTCAGATGGATGGGTTTTCTACAACAATTCCACTTGGTTATAAGGTATAAAAAATACATTTATAACAAAGTTGTTGATATGATTTATAGGCCTATTGTTAGTTCTTCAATTATTATTAATCATAATTCTATCATGCATGAGAGATATTGTTATAAACCTAATTTTCACTAGACATGCATACCTAGCAACATGCCATCTTACTTACTGTTTTTTCCAAGCCAATACTGAATAGCTCTTCTTAAAAACCAAAATTTTGAAGATGTACGCACCCTGCACCACTACTGCCTGCGTATGTATGCTAGCTGCACCATTACTACCCACGTATGTATGGTATCTACACCATTATAGCCCGCGTATACCCACAAAAGTTGCAAAAAATAAAAAGTTGCACGGGAATACAGGCTTTTGGGTAGTTTCCTAATCAATTGACCGCCCATAGCCCATCACCCAATTGAATAACTATCTTTTTGGAATATAAAATAAGGTGTCGGGGTCCCATTCTATGGAGAAGCATGAAAGTAGTGAAACTATGACCATTTCCTAATCCCCCCTTGCCCCAAGAATTTGCAGCCACATTGTGAGTTTGAGCCAGAATTCCCTATTCTTGCCCCTCTTTCCTCATCCACAAACCTATGCCTATTCTCTAGAGAGAAGTGTGAGAGAAGAAGGATACGTGGAAGAAGTTGGAGCTTGGTGAAGAGGATCCCAGGACCGAGTTTGAGGAGCATTCGTCGATCTGGTTTTGTAAGTGACATTATGAGATTAATATAAAGAAGTACTTTTGTCGTCCCACGATATGATGTGTTTTATCTCTATGTATGATTTACATTTTGTTATGACATCTAACCCATTAATCCATATATAGAATTCTTGTTCGCAGTTTCTTGTTTCTCTTTTGGTGAATGCAGGTCATCCTTGGGAGGATATTTGCAGTCGAGAAGCGACCAAACGCATTGGGATTGACACCAGACACGGAGTTCAAGGTAAGACTACCAGATCCCTATACTTTGTAATTTATATATGAATGTGGGGTGTTGTCGGGATATTGGTTAAAAGTAGGAGACTTTAGATGGTTAACTCTGCCTGCACTTTAGAACCCTAGTGTAGTCCGTAGGGGGTTTTCCCACTATAGAAGAATTGGTGACCCTATTGGGGAGCCTCTAGGGTTTTTAGGGGATTTCTGTTTTTGGGTATTTTTAATGGGTTTATTTACTATTTTTGAGTTTAAGTAAGTTTCCATGTCTTTAAGGGATTCTAGTCTTCCATACCAGTACTCCCTGTCTGTGTTTTTCTGTTAATTTTTTTTCTTTTTAGAGAAGTCACAGAGGTGTACGCGACCTGTAGTGGGTCTGGACACATACATACATGCTCTATCTTTGGAAAACCTGCATACATACATAGGTTATTGAAGTATCAATTGTGTGCCTGTGTCAGGAAAATATTTTTAAAGAAGAGGTAGTCATCCTCTTACCTGTGAAGCCATTTTTCTCAGGGGTTTTCTTGATTTAGCCCTGGTCTCTATTTTTTACAGTCTTTGGCCTAGGTCTGATAGCAGTTAGCTTTTTCTTTATCAAGATTTCTTGTTTTCTTGATTAGGGTTTGAGACAAGTTTTGTGAATTTTTTCTGATTAACTTGTTTAGTATTGTTAGTAACTCCCTGCAAGCCACAGTAAATCAAAAGTTGGTTTTTGGTCTCGTCTTGTCTCCACTTTTCCCTTTTTACTTTATTTAGAAGAAAATAGAAGAATTCATTTTCAAGTTTCTTATTTTGGAGCATATAAAAAAAAAATCAGTTTCTTGTTTGGTTAAGTAGTTAGGTCAGTTGTTTTTTTAGGAAAAAGAGTGCTTTCTTAAGTTATTTACTGAATACTTAGGACTTTAAGTAGCTAATAGTCGAGCGAAATTTAGTTTTTAGTTTTTTCTTTTAAAAGATCTTAGAAAGAAAAAATAGTTAGAAAAGTTAGTTAAAGAGTGTTCAATTTGCAAATCTTTGTTTGTTGAAAAAAAAAAGTAATTTTGTTTCCAACATTTGTTCTTCTCTTTTGTCTCTTAATAAACACCATTAGTTTCATTTTCATTCATTTGACTTAAGATAAACCACTTAAAATTAACACTTAATTAAAATTAATTAGACTTTGTGTTTGTAGGGTCCATTAACTAGAATAGGCTAGAGATTTGATTTAGTTGGAGAGGAAACTCTTCAAGGCTATAAAACAAATGTAGGAGTCTGTGATAGGGAGTGAAAAAGTACAGTAACGTGGAAAATATCCGGGACCCCCCTCTAACACAGGGGATAAACACGAGGTCACGTGTGGAAAGGTAGTGGAGATAACCCCTCCAAATCCGAACCAATTGTAGCGGAGGAACAAATATAGAGGACTTATCTTGGGATTACGTTGATCGCATTTTCCATGGAGCTTCATGGGTCTTGAATCCATTTGAGGTCCTCATTCGTCTTTCAGAACACTTTCTTTCGATACCCTTGATAGGTTTCGGGCTTGATACCCTACTCATTGTGGTCCACTCGATTGTCAATTCTACCTGCTTGGTAGTTGTTCACAAGCTGACAACCTAGTTGCCTTTGATTTTAGGGACTTACACAGGTGACTACAGGGGTATACCGTTGTACCTAGGGTAGAAATCGGGCCACGCTTTGTAGAGTATACCTAGAGGGTTCTTCCATGTTCGAGTTGCACTTGCACCGGTAAGTTTCTCTAGTGTTGGCTATTGTAACTGCTCTTCCAACTAGTAATAGTGGTTTGCTTGTTGCATCTCATACAAAATTCTCTACTGTGTGTTTTAGTCTTCAATGATAGAAATCCTTAGTGTGTCGTTGATCCTCTCACATAGTGGAATATCAAGAGCTTCGCCGGTCGTGAAGGATTTTGGGCCTGTCGTCGGTTAAATTGGAGCGACTATCGCCACCGCGAAGGCAAAGACTTGACCAGGAAGGGTCATTTGAGGTGACTGGGCCACATGAATTTGTACTCGAGCCATCTTCGAGAGGATAACATTCATTTCCGGAGGGACCAACTATTTCTGACCTTAGAGCAGAAGCTCTTGGTCTGTATAACTCTCCGATCACTGACTTGTTGGCGCCACTTCTGATATGGATTTCCCCTCCAAGGGTAACGCATCACGAGCGTTAGATAATTCTACAAGCAGCAATGGAAGAAAATGATGCTACTTTGTCAGGGAGTCCTCATACTTCCTCTACAATTGCTACAACTGGGGGCGTTCCACCTCCTAACTCACCTTCGTAGGTTTGGGCCACTATGGACTCGATCGCCTCTACCTCGGGCAGTGGTACAATTCCATCCATGGAGACAATCACTGCACCATTTACGCAGAGTGTGACGGGCCCTCCGTTTTCATACGAGATGCCCAACTTTGACATGAACTCAGTCCTCTCCTACTCCACCTTACAGAATTTGGGTCTGGGGGCAGGGAGCTCAAACGATCCTCTGCAAGGGTCCATGGGGGGCACCTCATCCCCTTATAATGATTTCCCTTACGGTGGGGGTCATATAACTCCGTTGTCTCCCTCGCTCAGTAGTGCTCCTCATAAGCCCGTCTGGTCGACCATGAACACCTGTCCGGAGCAGGTAGTCAATGACCTTCTTCTAGTACCACACCAGTGGGTTCTTTTTCGTTCTCTTTGTTTGACACATTTGGTAACAATGCATTCTTGTCAGCTGCCACCTTGGCCAGGGGCAGCCCTTGCTTTGGATCAAAAAATCTTGTGCAAGGTACTATTCCTACACAGGGGGCACACACTTCTCAAGGACCTTGGAATCCGTGGTAGGGATCAGTTCCCTCGTCAGGGATGTTAACTGGGGGAAACCCCTTCCATGGTCAATGGAACCCCGGGCAAGGCTTAGGACCTATGCACATTGGATCGGCAGGGGTAAATCCTTTCCAGAACATTTGGAACACTACGTCGGGAGAAATCCCTTCTCAGCCCTCAACGTTCTACTACAGGAGTTAGTCGATGACGTCTCAATAAGTGCAACATCTGAATGATGGCCTAGGCCATGGTTTTTACTAGAACCCAGGACAACAATCTAACTTTTCCTGGCAACCTGGTGTCGACCAAATACAAGGCTCTGATCCTCTTGTACATACTCCACAACCTAAGCTATCGTTTCTGGAAACTTTGCATTTGCCAGACTTGTCAAGATTATTGAATGACCCAATCTGTCATGATCCACGTTGGCCTGCCATGCCGACCAAGTTTCCCTTGGACATCCCAAAGTTCGAAGGCAAGCCTAACGAATATCCAGCCGATCATGTGACCACATTTCATCTATGGTGATCGTCCAATTCTTTGAGGTACGACTCCGTTCAGTTGTGTCTATTTCAACGCACTCTTATCAGGAGTGCCACAAAATGGTACATCGAGCTCGACCACTCAAGATACTCTACTTTTGGTGAATTGGCAATGGTTTTCTTAAACCATTTTCAATTACCTATGAGATACGATGCCGGCATAAAATATTTGGCCAACTTTGAGAAAACAAAGGCTGACTATATCTCAGATCACATCCGAGAATGGCGGCGCCGAAAGAGTTTGATTAAAGTACCAGTTCCACCAACATTCCTACTTGAATGGTTCTTTAAGTCTTTGGTACCCCAGATATCAAAGGACGTAGCAACGTCGGGGTTATTTTTGTAGGAATAAGTGATAATGAGAGCTCAACAACTAGAGTTGATTTACTCTTAGTCTGGTTTGCTTTACGAAGTTTTTCCAGATGTTCCACAGTATATTCTTGATAAGAACAGACATAAGTCTGGACCACATGTTGACGACATTGTTGGTTCAACACAAGCAAAGCCCACTGATATGTTTTCAAACCAATTGCAACAATTGCCAATACAACAGACAGTGGACAACCCATCTCCTATTTTGGTTGCTCCCCCTTCTCAGACGTTGGTTGTACACAACGTGCAATTGAAAAACCCAAAGGCTAGCCAGCAGGCCGAACGGAAGAAAAAGCAGCGAAAGAAGGGTAAGGGGGATAAAATTCCCACTAATAATGCTGGTGAGGGTAGCACAGAGAGAAATAAGTCGAAGTATCCATGCAACCTCTACGCGGAAGACCACCCGACTCACCTATTCCCTTGACTCGTGAAGGCCCAAAATTTATTGGTGCAACAACAACCTGCAATGTTAACGAACCCATTTCCTCATGGGAAAAAATTAACTCAAGTCTCAGCGAACGCGGATGGGGGAAGTCAAGGACCCCCTTCATCGTCTAGAAATAACTTGACTTCAAACATCTATATGTTGAAAGGTGAAGCCCACATAGCTACTAGGGCACATGATTATGGAATGCCAAGTACTGCAAAAAAGGGAAAAGAAGCCAAAAACCCATCTTTTCCTCTCCAGATCGAGAGAACGATGGGTGAAACAATGAAACGCATCCCGAAAGGGGTGTTCAAGAAAGCTTCACATAATCCAAATGCGAGGGCCACCCAAAACTACTTTGTGGTGGAGGATTTGTCACAAACCCCTTGTGCGATGTCTTCTTTGGAGGTCCTTCAGAGCTGCCCTTCGTAGAGAAAGGATATGTTAAATGCCTTAAGATCCGTCGAGACATGTAATCCTAGAACTATCACGCTTGATACAACTGACTTGAAACCTTGTCTCCCATACCACATCGCATTACAGATAGTAGTGTCTCACCCCACGAAATCGTCTACCCAGAATATTTTCCGCACGGTCATTGATGAGGGTGCCTCAACATGCATGATCTCATTGGCATGTTGGAAGGCCATTGGCCAACCCATTCTGTCTCCTTCACCTAATATTCTCATGGGTTTTGATGGTCATTCTTTCAGACCACATGAAATCATTCCTTCTTTCCCCGTGCAGTTAGGAGGGAAGACCGTGTGCATCGAAGTTGAAGTGGTCGATGCGCCTTTCGACTACAACCTTCAGTTAGGAAGGAGTTGGACATATTCCATGCATGTAGTGGTTGCTACAGTTTTTTCGGGTCTTGTTGTTTCCACATGAGGGTCGAATCGTGACCATTGATCAATTGTCTTTCTTTAGACCTGACCCTTCATTAGGGGCATGCATGGTCCTGATGATTGATAACCCACAGCATGGAATCATCAACGTGGGGGTTGGTTTGTGCCCACCTCTGATGGGTACTTTCGATTACCCACCTCCTTCTGGTGATGTCAAAATAATATCGGTTGTCCTGGACCAACCTAAGGCTAAAATATTTTTAGTGTCATCATTCTGTACGACTTACTTTAATGATCCATGGATTCTTCCTTCCCCATCAATCATAATGGAAGGGATAGGGAATCATGGAATGTCCATGCCCTTGTCCATGGTAGAAGTTGTGTACTCTATAGTCCAGCAAGCTTCAGTTGACCCTGATGTGACTCCTTTACTGGAGTTAGATCCAGTTCTCGAGCCTGCATGGGCCCAAGGTTCCCTTGCCACTACCGATTCCTTAGACTTGGTCTTGCTCTCTGACAAGATGATTTTAGAGGCATTGAATGGTCGGGATAGACCCTGGGATGATCTCCATCACATATCATACTTCCTCCCAAAGTTAGGAAGAATAAAGGTAGGAGAATTTGTCTTGACTATGACTGGAGATAGGCCTTGTCTTATTAATTTGCTGACTATGCACACAGTTTATGCCGATGGTAATATGGAAAACATCACTAAAATGATACCTATTGATATCTCCAGAACCCCTGGCATCATAGAGAATGTCTTCATCGAAGTGGATTGTTCCCCTGAGGGGATTCAAATCTATACAGATTTATTTAAATAATTCTGCGACATTTTTTCTTGGTCCTACAAGGAAATGCTAGGAATGGATCCAAGAATCATTGAACATGAAATCACGACTTACCCTGACGCCAAGATGGTCTGGCAGAAGCTTCGTCCAGTTAATCATCGGAAAGAAGCAACTATTAAGGTTGAAGTAGAGAAACTACTGAAAGCTAGTTTCATCTACCCCATCCAATTGACTCAATGGGTGTCGAATCTCGTTCCAGTCAACAAAAAGCAGGGTACAATTCGCGTATGTACGAACTTCTGTGATTTGAACAAGGCTTGTCCAAAGGATAATTCCCCCACTCCATTTATTGACTAGATTTTTGATGAATGTGTGGGCTGTGAGGTCTTTTCTTTCATGGATGGTTTCTTGGGATACAATCAGATATAGATCAAACCTGAGGACAAGCATAAAACAACTTTTTTATGTCTTTGGGGTACATTTTCTTATCGCAAGATGCCTTTTGGCCTGAAGAATGCTGAAGCCACTTTCATTGGGCCATGTCCTTTGCTTTCCATGATTTCAAACACCTAGTCGAGGCTTACCTGGATGATTTAGCATCATGATCTCACAAGAGAGTTGATCATCCCACACACCTCTGACTTATCTTTGAGCGATGTCGCTACTATCGGATTCGCTTGAATCCAAAAAAATGAAGTTTTTGCATGACGTCGGGTCATCTATTAGGTTTCATATTTTCAACAATAGGGATCACGATCAATCCTTTAAAGGTTGAGGCAATAGTTTAGTTGCCTCCCCCATCCACAATCCCCTAGCTTCAGAGTTTACTGGGAAAAGTGAACTTTTTACGGTGTTTCATCGCAAACTATGCCGAGATCACAAAAGGGTTCATGCATTTACTAAAGAAGGATGTTCCTTTCCATTAGGACGAAGCCACTCAGTTCTCTTTCGAAGCATTGAAACGCGCCCTCTCGTCTCCCCCCTGCTTCGACCACCCAATTATAATAAAGTTTTCTTGTTGTATTTGGCCACTGCATAGTTGACCATCGACATGGTCTTGGTTGAAGAGGACTATTTTATTGAAGAGCACATGATTTATTACCTGAGCTGAGGCTTGGTTGGACCAGAACTCAACTACTCCCATGTTGAGAAACTTGTGTTGGAAGTAGCTCATGCTGTCCAATAGTTCCATCACTATATCCTGTTTCGCAAGACCACCGTCATTGTTGTTTTGAATCCATTCCAATATGTGTTGACACGACGCGTAATCGATGGAAATATCAGTAGATGTATAGTTATCCTCCAGGAATTTGAATTGGATTTTGTTTCGGCGAAATCCAAAAAGTCGTTGGTCTTTGCAGAACTCATCTCAGAACTTCCGGTCGAGTTAGGTGATTTTATACCCAAAGAGTCTCCTATTAAAGGAGATATGTTTTTTATCGCATCTTCAGATCCTTGGTATGGAGATATACTAGTCTATCTCCAGACTTTGAAGTGCCCCACTTTTGCTTCTCATGACGAGTGTCGATGTATATGCCATCAGGAAAAAAACTATCTTATTCTCGAAGACACTTTGTATCATTGAGGTATAGATTGCATCCTTCATCGATGTCTCACCCATGAAGAAGAAGAAATCATGATTAAAAACTACCACATTGGAGCATGTGGTGGTCATTTGTTTGGGTTGTGTTGAAGGGCGAAATTGATCGTCCGTAAACTGGAAGAGCAAGTCCGGTCCAGGGTGGTCTAAATAACCCAAGCCATTTGGTGTAACTCATTTTGACGGGTTTAATGGCTCCATTATCCAATCTAAGAATCCTAAAAGAAACGAATAAAAGAGAGAAACAACTAACTAATTACTAAACACTATATATATGTACATATGTTCAAATGTAACTGTATTAGTTGTATTTAAGCAGAAGATATACAAGTCTCGTTTATTTACATGATTTACAAGCTACAAGTTTTAATCAAAACTTATGAAAATCGATGTGAAAAATGATTGCTTCTAGGAAACAGATAAGGAAAGCGTATAAAAATATTTATTGTTTTTCTTTTATAAATTTAAAGAATCTTGCAAAAACAGTTAATGAAACATGAACATGTGGATAGTCAAAGTTGAACCATACATTCTAGTTTTAATGATATGTAAATGAAAGAAAAATACAAAGAAGCTATCATGTCAATGAATTAGTGAGGTGTATCCAAGCATCTGCATGAGTGGTGAACATCCAACTGCCATGTCTAAGAGAGAAATCTGCAATGAACCTTATGACTGTTCTAAATAAATTCAGAACATGTATTGGTAGCGTAGGTTTTAATGACAGAAAAGGAAACACAAACATAAACCTGTGATCTCATAATTATACACGATTACAATAATATAAATCTGTAAACAATCTATGCATTTTATCATTCAATTTAAAATTCCAAGATAAATCTCATTATTTAAATCGAAGATATAATCACAACATTTGTATTTTGATGAAGCAAATGATAGATGGTATTTATAATATAAACCTCCTACACATCACAGATCATTTAATTTAAAGATATCAGACCTGCACTTGTAACAAGATTAAAAAAACATAAATAAAAACATTATAAACAAAAGGCTAAAGCCAAAATGCATATATGTCGTTCTATTAAGTTTTTGGAATCACTTGTCCATTCTGTAGTCCTGGAAGAATTTTTTTGGATAATAGACTTTAAAGATTGGAAAAATTAATACATAAATGATAATAATTAACCATGTATTGATAAAAAAGACTAAATCTATTTAAATCAATGAATAATCAATTATTCAAAGAATATGAAGATATTATATGAAAATAAAACCATTTTACTCACATGACAAAAGCCATTAAGCAATCTGGAATTCCATATTCTTCTTTGAAAATACTCGTCCATTCTCCCAAAGATTCCAGCCATCCGTTACTCCATTTGAAAAGAAATAAAAAGTTTACAAAATAAATAATATACAAAAGAGAAAGGATTAGAATCCTCCTCTCCAATTCTTGGATCCTTTGGTTCTGAACTTTCTCATATATTTATACAATGAATGAATAGTCTGGGCGTCACTATTAATTTTCGCCACCTGAAATTTGTCTCGTAAAAATACATCAATATCTCTAAAATCGTGCATTTGTTTGGGAAAATATCTTCTTAAAAGGTAAATGGGTCCATTTGGGTTCTGGGTTTTCAACCGTTTCTTCAAATTCCTCATGGTTTGGTTGCAATCAGTTCTACAAAATCACCTATTTGATCTTGACGCCTTTCCAAATTTTATCTGTTGTTGCTCATAAAATTATTTGTATCAATCCAAAATTATTTTTAGATCAATCATATTGAACGTATTTGGATAATAAAATCAATCCATGATCAGATCCGTATCAAATATTTAATAATAGAAACATGTGAAACAAAAAGAAACCTAAATTAATAACCTAAAAATTGTGAATAAAACAAAATCTAGAAAAATAAAAAATGAATTTAAACTAACTATAACTTATAATCAAACATTGTTTATAATTTGCTTTCAAATATGATCTAGAAGCTTCAAGTTAATGGAGAGAAAATATCCCCGGATGGGGTGCTAGTGGACTCCCCGTGGCATAGATTGGGACCGGACGCATTGCAGACCCACACGCAGGCACGTGATCGCCCCGTGCCGCAGGGCTCTGCTGTCCTGAGAATTTAACACGCATAAATTGGATATGATGGGCAAGGTCAGGGGCATTTACGCCACCCTTCGCTTCCCACATATCAGTAACATGGAATGGTTAGTGGCATTCGTTATTCCTCCATGCTCGCGTTTGGAAGGGCTCCTCCCTTCACGACGCAAGCACACCTCGGCCTCCACAGCAACTTGGTCCATCGGCTACCTGCAATTCTGGCTCCTTTCTCCTCGCGCAACACATCATCCACCTGCACACATGAGGGAACGCATCAGAGGGAAGCCCAAGCGGGGCTCCCCATGGAAACCTTGCCGACCTTCCCTCTCGCCTTCAACCTCCTCGATTACAGGTTCCTCTACCCATCCGCCAATTCTGTCCCCGAGTGTCACCCCTACTCCTACGAAGACTAAAAGGCGAAGACCTTCGGACACCACGACTCCTCAGCAGTCTACGCTCCCTCGTGCCATGGCCACCATCCCGAGCGGTTCGCCTATGACTCTGCGCAGTCCTATTGACCCCCGGATGCAATTCTTCGCATCTATGTCTTTCCCTGCATCCTCGAGTACCTGGCGAAGTGAACCTCGGGCTTTCGGGGCAGCCAAGCGACTGCGTCTCCACCCACCGACCCACCCCGACAGAGACAATTTCAGCGAAAGACTGGGCATCCTATACGACCTCGT
>ML795290.1:97475-121108 GCA_009831015.1 Picea engelmannii
GATTATTATTATTTTGAAATGAGATGCAAAATGAAAAAAGAATTTAATTAATTAATATCACCAAATGATTTCATGAAAATAAGAAACCAACCAAGATATTATTTGATGAAGTATTGAACACATTATTCAAAATAGTCAAACTTTCTAATGAGCAAAAAAATGAACACATAATCATAACTTAAACGAAAGTAAACATTTGATAAAAATTAGCGTTTTTGTTTAAATTGAGTTTTTTATGCTCGTTTCTAACTTTTGACATATACTCTTGTAATGAATATATCATACTATAGTGAATGTCTTAAGTTTGTCTCAAAGCAAGCCAAGGTATGGAACTATTTGAAAAGGTTGATTTTGTAGCTCATTATAATTATTAAGATTCTAATAGGGGCCCATTAAATTTTGTAAAAATATAGGGGGAGTTGTTGGGGCCTAACAAATGGTGACTTACTGGGTGAAGAAGTTATCTCTGATCTGGTAATATTTCATCTTAGGAAGAAAATAATAAGACTTGAAAAAGGATTTAAGCTCCATGAAATAAATTCACTCTGAGACCATATAGTATTAGGATAAACTCAATGCTATAACCAGAAAATATAATTTTCTTTGCAGAGGATTATAACCTGAAATAATGTCTTAATCAAAGAGTCACGATTTTTATAAAAGAACTTCAATATTGTTGACAGAGCCACTGCTTCCAGCAGATTTCCATAGCTTCGACATGGATGTCATTTAACCCACTCAAATGCTTTAATCCCATCCAATAGTTGTATCCACATGATGTATACTTCCATAAAAGTTAATTTAAAAACATATACCTGCTACCTCTAGACCCAACATTTCTTTGTTGCTAGCAGGCATGTTCATTACCCCGGCGAAGTTTGTCTTGGTATCATGTGTGCATTTACCCGCTGCCAGTGAGCCTGTTCAGTACCCCAATGAGTTTACACACACTTCCCACACTTAAGTGCTTCCAACCCTCTTATGTCACTTTTAAATAATAATACAATTATATATTTCTTGATGACAAAGAGAGCGGTGTGATACTGGAGGTTAATTGTAATATAGGTAAATAGTTGACCATGTTATTTATTTTCTTTCAAAACTAGAAGTTTTATCATGGTTTAGAGATTTTAGATTTCTTTTAAGAAATCATCTAGAGAATGGGGAAGCACTTAAAAGTGATTCCTTAAGAATATGGATGGCGTAAAAAGTTTAAAGATCATCGTAATTCTCAAAGATTTAAACCATATCTCTGGTGTAATACTCTAGCAAAGATAATTTGAGGAAAAAATGAGAGTGACAATTGACTTAAAAATCAATTGTCTGAGCTATATCTTAATATTAGGACCTCTTTGAACTATTTCAATTTGTTTTAAAAACACAAGTCTTAAAATAAATGCTTCCTTCGACAATAGTTTTTTGATCAGAAATATATTGATTCAAAAAGAAAGATAAGAAGAAAACTCATTCAAAATAATCAAAGAAAACAAAAACACACAACAAACCAAATCAAATTTTATTAATGAGATTCAAAATCAGAAGTACACAAAATCAAAACATCAAAAGAAAACTTTTTAGGAAATGGTTTTGGCCAAAGATAAACTTGAGTTTTTGTATCCACTATCATCTCACTGTAAAATAAATGAAGAACTAAATCATATAAAATATCATGTGTGAGCAAGTTCTTTTCTTAAGATAGTGATGCATAAGATGTTACTTTGACCAAGCATTATTATTAAAAATAAAAGATACTAAAAATAGGAAAATCCTCATTAAGATGAGTGCAATCCTACTCGTGGCACCTTGGGTCAGGGATGAATTGATAGTTCAAATTTACTTATCTCTTTACTTTCCATTTAAAATTTTCATGATGATACTATGTTTTTGAAAAGAAATATTCAATGAAAAATAGAGAGAAAAAGATTTAAAGTGGACTTCCTTGACAACATTCATATTATGGTTCTCTTGGTGTGCCCGCTTGTGTTTATAACTGCATTATTACAAAGAGAAAAACTGAGACATAAAACTAAAAGAAAACCTACTCCTAAACCTACTCTAACTACTAAACAAATAAAAAATACTAAGTGAAGTCATGCTTCCAATGTAGCCATTGGAGTAACTCCAATCCTGCAATGGAAACAAGATCAAATATTACTAACAAGAATGGTAGTATATCGAAAAATACCAAAAATATATCATACTTACCTTTATCATCATCATTTAAAAACAAAGCAAGCATGACCTTACCATTCCCTTGAACATTCTTTTTGTATGAATCCTCCAGCCATTCTGCAATTTTGTCATTATATGGGTCACAAAAATATGAAAAAATGAGATTGTGAAGCTTGTGAGAGTTATGGGGACTTGACATAACCATCGGCCTAGAAAGAAGTGCCCCATCCTCCTGATAATTTTCCTTTTGTTCCATATTTTCTCCATCTGAAGGATGTAAAATGAGTGTGTTAAAGTTACCTCCTTGATCTCTTAATAAAGTGAAGATAATCTTATCATTCCATGTAAACTTTTCGAGATATGAATACTCGAACCAATCTGCAACCCTATCGTAATACATGCAATTACTAACATGGGATTGTTTGAAAGAATTCACATACGAAAAATATTCCTGATGAGAATAAAGTATTAGACTATCAAGGAAAGAATCTTGTAAAAAGGACGGATCAAGATGGCGAGAACTTATCGTGATTCTCAATCAGAAAAGAAATGTCTCACTCTCTTTAAACTTTCCATTGAGATTAAATACTTCAAGATTAACTATTTGAGGTGGACTAAATGGAACGACCAACATTTTTGAATAATAATCATTGGTAATAATATTTGGCCGATTATACTTTTCAACCTCAAATAATTGATCATGGAAAAATCTAGATTTTTCTTTAATCACAAATTGAGATGAATCAATGGAAGATGCAATTTGAGACTCTTTCAAATCATTTCTTGATTTACCCACGGATAATTGATGAGAATAAGAATTGATATGTTCATGGGTAGAATTATTTTCCTCTTTATCTTCTGTTCGGTAATCTCTTTGTACCTGATTATATAATGTTGAATTCTCTCCAAGGCAATATGGAACATGCAATTGTACAACATTAGGATAAAAAATATCGGGGTACAAGGAATAATATGTAGAAGAATTGAGGAGATGAAATGCATCTCTTTAAATGATAGGTATATACATTTCAAAATATGGTTTTGTTCCCTCTCCTTGTATAAACTGATCAACCTCTATTGTATTCTCTTTTAAAGAATACGAGACAGTTTCTAAGAGACAATTTGGTTCATTATGTACGGGAAAATTTGAGAGAAAATCACTAGATATAGAAGGTTGATTAATAGTTTTCCTAATGATTTTGTCTCCCA
Organism: Picea engelmannii; assembly: GCA_009831015.1. Taxonomy (NCBI): domain Eukaryota; kingdom Viridiplantae; phylum Streptophyta; class Pinopsida; order Pinales; family Pinaceae; genus Picea; species Picea engelmannii. The sequence continues at coordinate 100,857 of ML795290.1, forward strand.
CTGATTGATCATGGATCTGTTCAACTAACTTAGGGGAAGATTTATCGTCCACATGATTATCAACTTCACATTCTGCCTCTTTTACTTTAGAAACTGTTATAAAATCTATGAGAGTGGGACAACTGTCATCTTTCAATGTAAAGGTTCCTTCTTCGACAGGAGGAGACATTATTTGCAAAGAATGATTAGATGTGACAATTGCATTATGTGGCTCATGATTTGCCAAAATGAAAGAAGTCGACAAAAATTGTGGTGCTTCAAAATCTTCAAGATCAACATGAAAATTTGAACCATCTTGAGATTGAGTGTTAGTGATCAATTTAGATTGGTTAAAAATTAATTGATCTTGCTTATCTGAGAGAGAAACGAGATATTCAAACCATTCATTAATAATCGACATTTCTTTCAAAGGGAATCTAATACCAACATGAATGAACCTAATTGCAAAATCATTGAATGATTCACCATTTTCTTTCCTTAAGCAACTTAATTCTTCACTTAATTCATCATAATCATAGTTGCTAAAATCTAATAAAAACTCAAATACAAACTCAGACAAAGAATGAATAGAATTAGCCCGAAAAGATTCAAACCAAACCTTAACCCGACCTCAGAAAGTGAGAGCGAACAATCTTCATGTAACATTAGAATCGATGATCTTATGTCTTAAACACTTATAAAAAAGTTAGAAATATGGTCTACTGCAGATGTATTCCCTTCACCATCAAAGGTGAGTTCTAAAAAGAGATCAGTTGTCTTGTTGGAAATAACTGGTAGTGAGTCATTAAAAGCATGTTCTGACACAGTGATTTGGGTAGGAGCCATTAAGAATTTGAAGAAATTGACTCCAAATAGTTAGCCTTCCTTGTAGTGCATTATAAGATGATACAAAAGAAGGATTTATAAATATGGAATTATGAAAAGCTGAGGGGTGAAACATTTAATCATTAAATAGACCCTGTACCTCCTTCTAACGCCATTTGTTGATAGGAGAAATTGACCGTCCGTCAACTGGAAGAGCAAGTCTGGTCCGAGGTTGTCTAAATAACCCAATCTGTTTGGTGTAACTCGTTCTAACGGGTTTAATGGCTCCGTTAGCCAATCTAAGAATCCTAAAAGAAATGAATAAAAGAGAGAAATAACTAACTAATTACTAAACACTATATATATATATATATATATATATATATATATATATATATATATATATATATATATATATATATATATATATATATATATATATATATATATATATATATATATATATATATATGTTCAAATGTAACTGTAGTAGTTGTATTTAAGTAGAAGATATACAAGTCTTGTTTGTTTACATGATTTACAAGATGAAAGTTTTAATCGAAACTTACGAAAATCGATGTGAAAAATGATTGCTTCTAGGAAACAGATAAAGAAAGCACATACAAATATTTATTGTTTTTATTTTATAAATTTAAAGAATCTTGCAAAAACAGTTAATGAAACATGAACATGTGGATAGTCAAAGATGAACCATACATTCTAGTTTTAATGATATGTAAATGACAGAAAAATACAAAGAAACTATCTTGTCAGTGAATTAGTGAGGTGTATCCAAGCATCTGCATGAGTGGTGAACATCCAACTTCCATGTCCAAGAGAGAAATCTACAATGAACCTGATGACTGTTCTAAATAAATTAAGAACATGTATTGGCAGCTTAGGTTTTAATGACAGAAAAGGAAACACAAACATAATCCCGTGATCTCACAATTATACATGATTACAACAAGATAAATCTGTAAGCAATCTATGCATTTTATCATTCAATTTAAAATTGAAAGATAAATCTCATTATTTAAATCGAAGATATAATCACAACATTTGTATTTTGATGAAGCAAATGATAGATGGTATTTATAATATAAACCTCCTACACGTCACAGATCATTTAATCTAAAGATATCAGACCTACACTTGTAACAAGATTAAAAAAACATATATAACAACATTATAAACAAAAGGCTAAAGCCAAAATGCATATATGCCGTTCTATTAAGTTTTTGGAATCACTTGTCCATTCTGTAGTCCTGGAATTTTTTTTTTGGATAATAGACTTTAAAGATTGGAAAAATTAATACATAAATGATAATAATTAACCATGTATTGATAAAAAAGAATAAAGTTATTTAAATCAATGCATAATCAATTATTCAAAGAATATGAATATATTATATGAAAATAAAACCATTTTACTCACAGGACAAAAGCCATTAAGCAACCTGAAATTCCATATTCTTCTTTGAAAATACTCGTCCATTCTCCCAAAGATTCCAGCCATCCATTACTCCATTTGAAAATAAATAAAAAGTTAAAAAAAATAATAATATACAAAAGAGAAAGGATTAAAATCCTCCTCTCCAATTCTTGGATCCTTTGGCTCTGAACTTTCTCATATATTTATACAATGAATGAACAATCTGGGCGTCACTATTAATTTTCGCCACCTGAAATTTTCCTCATAAAAAGACATCAATATCTCTCAAATCGTGCATTTGTTTGGGAAAATATCTATGCGGAAGGTAAATGGGTCCATTTGGATTCTGGATTTTCAGCCGTTTCTTCAAATTCCTCATGGTTTGGCTGCAATCAGTTCTGCAAAATCGTCTGTCTGATCTTGATGCAATCAGTTGCTCATAAAATTATTTGTAGCAATCCAAAATTATTTTTGGATCAATCATCTTGAACATATTTGGATAATAAAATCAAGACATGATCATATCCGTATCAAATATTTGATAATAGAAACCTGTGAAACAAAAAGAAACCTAAATTAATAACCTAAAAATTGTGAATAAAACAAAATCTAGAAAAATCGAAAATGAATTTAAACTAACTATAACTTATAATCAAACATTGTTTATAATTTGCTTTCAAATATGATCTAGAAGCCTCAAGTTAATGGAGAAAAAATATTAATTTTGGTTTTTTACAAAATCAAACAAATGATAGATAATTCTTTGATTATTATTATTTTGAAATGAGATGCAAAATGAAAAAATAATTTAATTAATTAATATCACCAAATGATTTCATGAAAATGAGAAACCAACCAAGATATTATTTGATGAAGTATTGAACACATTATTCAAAATGGTCAAACTTGCTAATGAGAAAAATAATGAACACATAATCATAATTTAAACGAAAGTAAACATTTGATAAAAATTAGCGTTTTTGTTTAAATTGAGTTTTTTTATGCTCGTTTATAACTTTTGACATATACTCTTGTAATGAATATATCATACTATAGTGAATGTATTAAGTTTGTCTCAAAGCAAGCCAAGGTATGGAACTATTTGAAAAGGTTGATTCTGAAGTTCATTATAATGATCAAGATTCTAATAGGGGCCCATTAAATTTTGTAAAAATATAGGGGGAGTTGTTGGGGCCCGACAGGTTGGCAACAACCCAAAAGATTCTACGAGATGGTTACTATTGGCCAACGTTAATAAAATATTGCATTGAATCGGTCAAGAAGTGCCATCCGTGTCAAATCTTCTGATGGAATATGAGGGCACATCCTGCTCCCATGTTTCCCATCATCACAGTTGGCCCCTTCACCAAGTGGGGGATTGATTATACTACATGCCACCCCCCCTCAGCTAAGAGGCATCATTATATCATCATATCAGTAGACTAATTTACCAAGTGGGTCGACGCTATGCCGAAGTTCAAGGATGATGGAGAGACACCAACTCTCTTCTTGTTTAATTAGATAATAGCAAGGTTCGGTGTACCGAAGGAGATTGCCACTGACCATGGTTGTCACTTTCATAACAAAATGATGTCTAAATTAACATCAAAGCTTGGGTTGAGGCAAGAACAATCATCACCTTATTACCGACAAGCGAATGGTCAGGTGGAAGCTGTGAATAAGTCACTCAAGACAATTCTACAATGAACGATCAATTCGGCCAAGTCAAATTGGCATTTTATGTTATACTCGGCATTATGGGCCTACCGAACATTTGTAAAGACTACCACTAGTTTCTCACCTTGTCAACTTGTTTACAGGTTGGAAGCAGTCTTGCCTATAGAATGTTAGATCCCATCTCTTAAGTTGGAAGTACAGTTATTTACAGACACTTCATTGCTTGAGGAACACTTATTATATCTCGAGCAGCTTGATGAGAAATGACATGATGCAACCTTGGCTAACGAGGCTCATAAGCAAAGAGTCAAGTGTTAGCATGACCAGTCTGTTCATCCTTAGATTTTCTCTGAAGGAGACCTTGTCCTGGTCTATGACCAAGATAAGGATCCCCTGGGGGCAAGCAAGTTTAAACCAATGTGGTTCAGACCATTCATCGTGAAGGAAGTTTTAAAGAAGGGTGCTTATCGTCTGGTTGACTTTGAAGGGAAATATTTAGCTGAGCCTAGAAATGGGCTCTACCTCAAGAAGTATTACTCGTAGGTGGGTCGCCTTGGGTAAATTCTTGTATATATGTATAGTTCTTATACATTTTTTAGTTTTTGTCTTTTTGGTCTTATGGATGTGTTGTTTTGATGTCATCTTTTCACTGTGGCAGATGTCAAGTGAATCAAGCGTGTTCGTTGGATTTGCAGACGGTACTAGCTGACACACTCGAAGTCTTGCTTCTGCAGCTTGGGTGATTTTCACACCTCAAGGCCAGTTGTTATCTTCCAGAGGTATCTGTTTAGGTGATGCCACAAACAATGTCACCGAATACAGTGCAGTAATAGAGTTTCTTCGTGATGCCTTGTCGCATGGTATCTATTACCTCCGGATCTACCTAGATGCACAATTGGTTGTGTCCTAGTTAAATGGGGTTTACCGCGTTTACGATCCTACTCTACATCGACGATTCCTTAGGGTATGTCTCTTAGGATGTTGTTTTGATTACATTACGTATATCCATGTTCCTAGGAGATTGAATCAAATGACAGATACTCTAGCTAATCAAGTATTAGCTTCGCATATTACACACATGTAAAAAAAAATCACACACATACACATGTAAATACATTTGTAAATAAATGTAACTCATTAGACATAAAAATATGTATGTATATGTATATATATATATATATATATATATATATATATATATATATCGAAAGTATCAGAGTACATAGGTGGGTGTAAGAGCCTCAAAAAATAATGAGTCTAGTATATAATGTGAGGCTTATGCCCTCAAAAAATATACAAAGAGTGCCCTCGGCATGTAAACGGTCCATCCTAAGCTAAGAACGAGGCCTGTTGGCCCTGTCATAGTGGACTACAACATTTTCCAAACGCTGAAATAACTAGACCCAGGTTCGTGGAACCCCAACAAAATGAGGCTACATAGATGATGAGAGATCCTTCATCTCGGCCATAGGCACAGTATGAGTGAGTGCGGACAGGTTCCGCTCCACTCATCTCAAAACTCTCTTAGCCTCTCCGGCTAGAGGTACACCCGCTGCTACTGCTGGTCCAGTGGCTACTGCTACTTCCTCTGGTCATGGACGATTCCTACTCCGTGAAAAATCAGTTGGATGCATTGGTCCCACATCTGTACATAACATATACATAGTTGTCAGGTGCTCTAGTACACATAAAAAATGATATATATAAAAGAAATAAAAAATTAAAAAACTTTTAAAGAAAAACGTACCTAATTCTTCTCGCTCCGCTCCGGGAGGTATGGGTATGTTAGGATCTCTGAAGAAGTTGATCCCAACATAGGGTAGTTCTCTATAGCCGGAATCTGTCGATACCACCAGTCAAAAAATGTATCATCGAAGGCCTCGATGGTCCTCCCTCCCCCCTGTCATGGAAACAATGCTTCCCACCTGCACACTGTTGGGAAGGAGGCCACGTGCCCATGTATAGTCTCTCGGGGACTAAGACTGGGTACCGTCTCGAAGAAGAAAGAGACTAGAATAGTCCCAAACCCGAAGTTCTTGTTGTTCCTCCCACAACACTCTTTGGGTTGTCTCTTCATGCACTCTATCATGGTTTTACTCCAATCAAACACTTGTGCATTTAAGCATTGTACTGCGCAATGCATAGGCGCCCATGAGGCATGATGTAAAGCTGCAGATCCAGTAATCCACCCAATAAGTAAAACTATCACTTTCAGTGATAGCTTGGTAATATTGTGGATTGGTACATGGGAACCCACTTTATTTGTTCCGACCTCACAGTGTTGTTTGATCAACTCGAAAATGTTGTGAGGCCCAGAGGGAAAAGCACGAAGGTTGACTGGTTCCCCTCTCCTCGAGAGGCGACTCATAAAATAAATATCTTCAGTTGTTGGAGTCAACGACTATCCCTCGAGCATAAAATCCTCTGTATCTGGGTGCCAGTAATCCACCAAGGCATTCAACGTCCTGGATTGTGCCTGCATGAGTGGACACCGAAATAATTTCCACAACCTGCATTGTTTTAATGTGGTGATAGAAGCGGGGTCTTCCTCGACCATTGAATCAATGTCCTCATGCTCTCTCTTTCTCCAATGGACATACATCCTACAAAATGACAAGTTCAAAGGAGATTCAAATGATTCATTTTTAAATTTTTCATATGTTGGAAGATGTACGTGGGATGTATTGAGGACAGTCGCATATGTACACGGGCATAATTTTCACTGCTTGCGTGCATACACGAGCTATGCTTGGATAGCCCACGTACACATAGGGCCGACCTTTATAAAGGTGTGCGCCACTCCAAAAAACTAAAAGAAATGAAAAAAGGAAAATTGGGAATGCAAGAGGGACTAGATTGTACTTACTTGGTCCAAGCGAAAGTTTGTTTCGTCCACTGAATCTCCCATAATCAACTTCTTTCACAAATGGGTGTTTTTGGATTTTTGGTCAATTCTCAATTTGCAATGGTGATAATGAGCTGCCAGCTTCTATTTATAGACGTTTTTGGCTCTTTTTGTCATTTTTTGACCCTTGTTGTCATTTTTTTTGGCTTGAAAATCATGTAACGTGGTTCTTGAGTTTCTCATTGGATGTTACGATACACTTTACTTTTGGTTCAACAAAAATTTTGGGAGTTGGGGCACTTTTATGGTCCTTTGGTGAAAAGTCTTTTTTTCCAACTTTGTGCATTTAAGTTAGGATTCCACCTCCATTTGTTGCACCTCGTTGTCTCTTTTCTCTTTACCATAGGATCAACCCCACCGAATTGCGACACATAACCATCATTGTTGTTCTAGAAGTGTCGTAATTTAGTGGTAGAGCCTACCCTCACATGGATGTCCTAGGTAGATCCTGGTTGCATTTTGGTGTCCATGTCATCATTAATGAATATAGGCTTGGGAGTCCTTTTAGTCTTGTCTTGATTACGAGTTTGAGCCTTCACAAGTCTAATATATTATCACCCTTGGCCTCACCCTTGGGACTTCCAAAAAACAAATAGGTCTTATTTTAAGCTCTTTTTAGACCCTCTAAACATGAAAATATTGTCGAGCGATCTTGTTTCCCTTCACGCTGACCAAACTAAAATTTGAAGGCACGTCTGTCCGGTGGTAGTTTACCCCTTTTTCGGTTCGAACGTTCAATTGTACAAACAAAGGTATACTCTAGGAACTTTGGTTCACTAGACGAGTATTCTCAGGTACAAGTTTAACCCTTTTTCCGGCCCGAGGGACTAAATTTACGAAAAAGGAACCCCCACAGAGTCCATAGTTAAGCTCTTTTCAGATTCCCTAAAAGTGAAAATATTTCCGAGTGAGCTTGTTTCTTTACACTCGTTAAACCGGTCCAGAAGAACATCCATTATAGAGTCCATAGTTAAGCTCTTTTCAGACTCCTTAAAATTGAAAAGATCATTGAGTGACCTCGTTCTTTCACACTTGTTAATTGGTTCAGAAAAACATCTACTGGCATGAGTTTACCCCTTTTTCTGGCCTATATATTAAGGAGAAAAAAGGTACACCTAGGGAGATTTGTCTCGCTGAGAGAGTTCTCCTCAGTAAATTTCACCTTTTTCAGGCTAAGGAGACTAAATTTAGAAAAAGGGAGTGAGTCCATAGTTAAGCTCTTTTCAGACTCCTTAAAATTGAAAAGATTGTCGAGTGATCTTGTCTTTATCACACTCGTTAAAATGATTTTGAATAGAAGTCTTTTCGGTGATAATTTATCCCTTTTTCGAACCAACTAGACTATCTTCGAAAAAGGTACCCCGGTGGAGTCTTCTTTTGTGCTTTTTCAGACTCTCTAAAAATGAAAATCCATCGAGCTTACATTCTCTGGGCTCATTTAAAATTACATTGAAGGATGTTATCATTGTGTCCTGTTAATCGCATTTGAATTCCTACATCTTTGGCCTAATGTCGGCTCCATGTGTTTCTCAACTGAACCTTTGAAGCATGCCTTATACACAAGCCTTGTAGCACTTTGCCTTTGTGTCTTGACACCTTGACCCATGGAGGAATTTTCTTGAGTGCCATCTTCCTACACATGTTTCCTTTCTCCGAGAATCAATGTTTTCCTCACACTTGGAACTAATATGTTTGCGACACTCATTCCTCCTTTGTAACGTAGCATTATTTTATTCGTTTTCAAGCTTTCAAAATATTGAAAAAGAAAAAAAAATCAAATATACCCCAAAAAGAGGATGGGAAAAGTATTTTCTTTTTATGGCAACACAATGAGTCTCCCTTGGAAAAATCACATCCTTTCGTTTGTTTGTCAGGTTCTGGGATTTAATATGACCTTAGTGAGTTTTTATCGTAACATAGAGTTGTGTCCTCCTCCGTTTGGTTATTCTTCCAAACATATAGAGAGTTTGCATTGCCTCCTACATCGTAAACTTATGTCACTGTCATGTTTTCTGAGTCTCATATTTCATCGTGCTATTGTCCAAGGGAAGTTTTACCCAACTTGAGTCGACCCTTCTGCAGTTTGTCTCTTGTCCTCATGCCTGGCCATCCCGAAATTCCAATCAAAGTCTTTGATCAAAATCAATGAAGTTCCCTACTTGATCACCAAGATCCTCTTGTCTGTTCCCTGAAAAGCCATCAAAGGCCTCTGGGTAATGAATATTTACACTCACATTACACTCATACCCGAGTTTATAATATCTTGAAGTTGTCGCTCGAGCTTTGAAGACCTCATCTCCAACCATCAGGCGTCGTTAGCTTCTTGAAGATGGATACTATTCATGTATATATTTTGATTTTGAGATGTAGATCCATTGTGTACTGTTTGTGGCTACACTTTATATAGTTATATGACATGGATCTGTAGTGTATTTGATTGTAAACCATGATTTGTTTCATCCCGAGCATGGGTATGCCCGCCTCGGTGAGACAATTGTTATTTTGCAGATGGCACCTCCCAAACTCTGGTCCCGGGCTCACTTGCTTCATACGTTGATAAATATTTGTAATGTATTTCAGCCATCATATGCTCTTATGACCTCACACATTAGGGGGCATCTGTTATAACCCTAATTTTCACTAGACATGCATACCTAGTAGCAGGCCATCTTACTTACTATTTTTTCCAAGCCAATACTGAATAACTCTTTTTAAAAACCAATTTTTTAAAGATGTACATGCCCTAAACCATTACTGCCTGCGTATGTATGCTATATTCACCATTATTTCTCATGTACATACGCTAGCTGCACCATTACAACTGACGTATACCCACAAAAGTTGCAAAAAATAAAAAGTTGCAAGGGAATACGGGCTTTTGGGTAGTTTCCTAACCAATCGACCGCCCATAGACTGTCACCCAACTGAATAACTATATTTTTGGCATATAAAAGAATGTGTTGGGGTCCCATTCTAAGGAGAAGCGTGAAAGTAGTGAAACTCTACCCATTTCCTAATCCCCCCTTGCCCCAAGAATTTGCATCCACATTGCGAGTTTGAGCCAGAATTCCCCATTCTTGCCCCTTTTTCCTCATCCATAAACTTATGCTTATTCTCTAGAGAGAAGTGTGAGACAAGAAGGATACGTGGAAGCAATTGGATCTTGGTGAAGAGGAGCCTAGGACTAGGTTCGAGGACCAGTCGCCGATCTCGTTTTGTAAGTGACATTATGAGATTAATATAAAGAAGTACTTTTGTCGTCCCTCCATATGATGTGTTTTATCTCTATATACGATTTACATTTTGTTATTACATCTAACCCATTAATCCATATATAGAATTATTGTTCGTAGTTTCTTGTTTTTCTTTTGGTGAATGCAGGTCAACCTTGGGAGGAGATTTGCAGTCGAGAAGCGACCGAACACATTGTGATCGACACCGGATGCCGAGTTCAAGGTAAGACTACTAGATCCCTATACTTTGTACTTTATATATGAATGTGGGGTGTTGTCAAGAAAGTGGTTAAAAGTAGGAGACTTTAGACAGCTATCTCTTCATGCACTTTAGAACCCTAGTGTAGTCCGTAGGAGGGTTTTCCCACTATAGCAGATATGTTGAACAATATGCTTTAGGTGCTGATTTTAAAGAGGTTTATGCAACTTTGTGTCATTCTAACCAAGTTGAGGAATTGGATTACCATGTGCATGATAATATTTTGTATCATCTTGGCAAGCTATGTATTCCACAGGGTGAAATAGTCAAGATCATAAGGGAAGCTCATTCTTCTCTTATTGCTGGCCCCTTTGGTATAAGAAAGACAGTGGCTAATTTGCAAAGGTATTTCTATTGGCCTAAAATGAATGAAAGTGTTTCAAGATATGTAAGAAGATGTTCTTTACGTGCTACAAGAAATCCTAGAAAAATAAAGTTGGGTTTGTATACTCCACTTTTGGTTCCTTCTCGTCCCTGGGAAAGAATTTCCATGGACTTTGTAGGAGGTCTACCTATGACTAAAAAGAATCATGATTATCTTTGTGTTCTGGTTAACCATTTCAGCAAAATGTGTATTTTTATGCCTTGTAAGAAGCAGGTTATAGTTGAACAAATGACACAAATGTTCTTTCAACATGTTTGGGTACATTTTGGGTTGCCTAAATACATTATTTCTGATCGATATTCTCGATTTATTGGGAACTTTTGGTCAACTTTATGGGCACTCATGGACACCAAGATGAAAAAGAGAACAACTTTTCATCCACAAATTGATGGTCAAACATAAGTGGTTAATAGAACAATAGTGCATCTTCTTCATGGTTATTGCAGCAAGCATCCTAATATTTGCGATGATCACCTACACTACAGTCAACATGCTTACAACCGGGCTAATCACTCTTCAAATCAAACATCTCCATTTGAGGCATGTTTTAGTTATTTGCCAAAATATCCTTTAGATTTTATCTTTGGGAAAGACATTGCTATTGATGGTCAATATGACATTGATGGGGCAAATAAGTTCATTGAACAAATTCAGTTGCTGCATAAAATGGTACAAGAACAGTTGGAAAAGAACCAAGCCAAGTACAAGACAAGACATGACAAGCATCGTGTTGATCACAGTTTTGAAGCTGGAGATGAAGTTTGGATTTACATTAGCAAAGAGAGGATTAAAGGAGAAGGTAAAAAACTGAAACCAATTAGATATGGACCTTTCAAGATTCTTGAAAATACTGGTAACAATGCCTTCCATTTGGATTTTCCTCCTTATATGCAAATGTATGTAGTTGTCAATGTTGAGAATTTGAGATTGTATGAGCCTCCTTTGATTGATGATCAAGGAGAGCATGTTCAAATTCCTTCTATAGATTATTTATTTCTAGAACATCTTTCAGGGGTGCATGAAGACACAATCCTTGACATGAGGATGAGAACTTCAAAACGATGGAATGTGGAATACCTTTGAGCTGGTATTGAAGGCACAAATCCAAGAAAGGCCAAGTATAACGAGGTGGAAAGGTGAGGGAACTGTACCCTCATTTTCATATTGACTGAAAGTAGTCTTTTGGAGGTCCAAAAGATCCCCAATGGGGAGGAGTGATCTAGGGGATCAAAATATGCTCAAAAATCAAAGTGCTAGGAATTGCTTCAAAACAGACTCGTCCATAGGCCTCGTCCTCACGATCTATGATAACCTGTTTCCCCCAGTTTGTAAATATAACTATAAATGGCCAAAAGACTATGGAAAAATTTATATGTGTGAATATTGATTCGATGGACTATTGTTTGAAAGGTAAACGAATGTGAACCTAATTATTTACTAATAAAATGGACAAGTGTTGCATGACTAATGGAAGGGTGGGGGGGTGTATTTAGAAAGACAATGAATTCTATACAGAGAAAGGGTGAAGGGGACCAGGAATGGTTGCATTAACCTTCACCAAACCAGTGCTTACTGGATTTAATTTCTCAGGACTAGAACCGTCCTCTGACCCAAAAACGAATTACAGTTGGGATGGTGGGTGGGAATACCTCCTCAAGAGTTAATGAGGGATGGGGTGTGTAAGAACTCATTTGTAAGGCTTCCATACTTGACCGCTGACTAGGAATTCGGGCCACACACGACCCTTCTGAAAGAGGCGAGAAGGGAAGGTGTGGTGGGGGGAAGGGAGAACACGCACGCGAAGAGTGCAGAGACTGAAAATGAATCTCAGGGATTCAAGGAAGAATGGAAAAACTAAGCATTTTGGACACCGAAAATGGCAAAGAAGGTTATGATACAAGTTGATAAACGAGGCTAGTCCTCCTTGTTTGGTATCGTGTAAACCATTGCCAGGATCCTACGGGAAGAGGAGAGCAACCTCTCTCCCTATTGTGGCTGAGTGAGAAGAAAAGGATGTGTTGTAGAGCATCGTGGTCTAGCTCATGGGTGGCTAGTGGTAAATCCGTTTGGAGTGGCTGAGCCTATGGTTTGGTGGAAATGGGAACCCCTTCCAGCAGTCACTTCACATTGTATGATTCTGATAATTCTTTTCTCGGCCTTAATTTTTGAGTTAGAATGATGAATAATTTCTTGGTTTTTACGCATCACTATTACATATGACAAAATTTGCCATGGTTTTTCATTGCTATTGCCACACTTATCCGTCGCAATTTCCATGAAAGTAAAGACTGTTTTTCGTCGCTATATCCACGAACCAGGTGTTCGTGGAAACAACGATGAAATTATCTCTCCACGTGTCATCACCATCAAGATAGTTTTACCTTATAAATCGTGGAAATAATGACGAAACTTTGTCCCAATAGGGATGAAAAACCGTGCCAAGGTAAAAAAAACTATGGAAAGTTGTGACGCAAAATCATGGCAATAGCAACAAAAATTGATGGCAGAGACAAAACTTACGATGTAGATGTTATATGTGCGACGCAAAACTGTGTGTTAGCGTTGGAAGTCACTCCTGGATTGCAATAGGAGCATATCCCAATGCCCATCAGTTTATGTCACGATTTGTTTATAAAGAGGGTGATCGAATGGAAGTAAACCCAGAACAATATTACTTACTCAAAAAACTGGGTTGGAACAACAAGGACATATGAGGTCTTGATTCAAATTAAGCCAGTAAATTTTCATAGTGGTGAGTGAGTGAAAGAAAAGAAAGGGAAAAGTCTCAGATATGAGATCCTCTCAGAGCAGAGAAACTTACAAGTAAACCTCAAACGTTGCAGAACTAATACAATCAAACATACATCATATAGTTACAACAACACCTGACTGGATCATCCATACTTGGGCTTGAGATTCAGAGGAACAAGGAAAGGAAGAGGTTGGCCACCATTAAAAAAGAAATCTCAAAATATCATTCTGTAACCAGAGAACCAGAGGCTTTGTTAAAGCTTTGCAGTTGGGAGCTTAGCTCTACCATAGATAAAATTACAAAAATGGCAAAATTGCCTCCATATACTCAAAGCCAATAACATCAGCAAAATCAAGACTTATCATTAAAAACCTTACGTCTGCATGTTTACTAGCAGACTGCACCTGCAGTCTCTAGACGATCGTGTGTTTGTGTCAGACGCAACCAGGCTCCTGACAACCCTGCAAAAGAATTGACCTATCTCAGGTCCCTTTCTGGACTTTCCATTTATGTCGGAGACGATGTCTAACAACCACCAACCACCTTAATAATTGCTTCCTTGGGATTGAGATAGGTCTGGCCAACTCTGCACTCTTGGGACGTGGAGGCCCTCTCACGCTGCCACCTGGATCGACTGAATGACCTAATGGATAAGGCGTGGAAGCTAGTGCGAAGACTGGGGCACATGACTGGAAGTGGTGGATGAGTGGTGACCAGGCAGGGATGAGGGGAAATAGCGAATTAGGAGGTGATGGGACATGATTGGTCGAGGGAGGATGTGTCGCTTATGACATAGTGATGCGGAAAGGAGATGGACAAGTGTCGGAAGGAAAGAGGTTGAAACGAGAATAAGGTGGGCCAGGATGGCACTGAGTGGAGGTGAGATATAGGGTGGAAGATAGGTGGCAGAAGATGAAAGGTGGAGGCAATCATGAGGGGATGATAGGGGGACCCTCTTTAAGCCGCCAATTCTGGACCCCCCCCCCCCATTAAAGGCATAACAGTGAGGGGGATCTGAAATCCATCCTTAGCTGCAGATCCAAGTGCCTTAATCATAGCCACTCAAACTTGTGCACTCAATTCCGGACCCCCCTCCACCTTAAAGGTAGAAAGGCGAGGGGGCTCCAGAATCCAACCTTTTCCGTAGATATGGGCTCACGGATCATGGCCGCTCTGCTTTTTCCGTTGCTTAACGAAATGCACATTGCGCCCCAAACTTAGGTTAAGTGGGTTTTTACTCCACTTCTTGCCATCCTTTCGCCAAAGCGGGTCGCCTATTAGGAAAAATAACCCCGTACATGTTTAGGTTCTAACATTAGGCTCCATGGGGGATAGAGTCATTCCTGTGATGCTCTAAGAACTCATTCTGTAGTTCTAGTGCCTTGTTGTTGGGCTATGGAGTCATTTATTAAGCCAAAGATGAACATAAAACAATATTTACAAAAACAGAGGAGCCGTTTAAGGCTCAAAAAAAACATTTCTTCAGGAAATGCCCATTTACTCGGCTATTAAAAACTTCTTTGCCCTCCAAATCCTATGACCTGTAAGTGTTGTTCGAGAATACTTCAGATATTTTGAAGGGCCCAATCTAGAGGGCATCAAACTTGTTGTGTTTTCCTCTATCCTGCCTGGGTGCATCCCACTTAAGCACCAAATCTCCCATCTCGAATACCCTCTTCCTGAAATTCCTATCAAAGGCCTACTTGATCTTCTGCTGATGATTTTAAGCTCTGTCCATAACCTGCTCCCTGATCTGCTTCACTTCCACCATTTCATGAATCCTTCTGACCATATGGTCCGACTCTCCTTCTTGATCCTGGAAGAATTTTGCTACAGGTAAAGTGAGATGGGTGGGAAAAACAACCTTCATCCCATAAACAAGTTGAAAAGGTGAGTTTCCCAGGGACTTCTTCATTGTCACTTGATCGACCCATAGAGAGAATTTGAGCTTTGAATCCCAGGCCCTCCTATTTTCTTCCAATAATATTTTAATGAGCTTAATTAGGCTTTTATTAGAAGATTCTGCCAATCCATTTCCTTGAGGATAATAGGGATTGGAGTGAATTAGTGAAATCTTGAACTTCTCATATAACTTAACCAAAGGCTCAGACTTGAAAGAAGTAGCATTATCGGTGACAATTCTGCTGGGACAACCAAATCTGGCTATGATGTCCTCCAGGAAACTAATAATTACCTTTTGTGAAACACTCTTGGTGGGGACAACTTCTATCCACTTGGTGAAATGTTCCATTGCAGTCAAGATCCATATGTGTTGGCCACTTGAAGGAGGATGAATTTCTCTAATGAAGTCCAACCCCCACTGTTGAAAGGGTGTTGAAGCTACTATAGGCTTAAGTGCCAGAGATTTGAAATGTTGCTTTCCTGAGAATCTTTGGCATTTGATGCAAGATTTGACTTCACTGCAGACATCAGTGAATAAAGTGGGCCAGTAGTACCCAACTCTGAGAATTTTGTGGGCTGTGGTCTTCCAAAAATGACGATGTCCACAAAATATGCCATGGAAATCGAACATAACTTTCTAGGCTTCCTGTGGGTTTAGACACCTCAGAAACACCCCTAGAGGGTCTCTCCAGTACAAGGCTTGGTCAATAAGGAAATATCTGTTCACCTTGAGCTTCAATGCTCTTGCATTTCTTTTTCCCGTTCCATTTGGAGGCTTTAATTCTTGTAGAAAGTAAAAAATGTCTCTGTCCCAGGTGCACTCTGCTAGTGATAAGCTACCCTGAGAGCTTTTGTTGGGCAACTTAGCTTGCTGATCTCCTGAGAAATCATTGATGAAGCTAACCCCCAAGGCCTTGCAATTGGATTCAACCAAAAGCTTGGCTAAACCCTACCCTTTAACCAACTTGGTGGGCTTAATCTCCAGGTCAAACTCCAGGATATTTTCAATCCATTTGCCTCTTCTCCCATCTATGTTAGGCTGTATAAGGATGTCCTTCACAAAGGCTGAATGAACGTATGCAGTTACTCTCGAGTGCAAGACATAGACTCTAAAATCTTTGAGAGATTTCACCAAGGAATAGGCCTGCTTCTCCATGATCTCGTACCTGATTTCTGCATCTCTCAGTGCCTTACTGAAGAAGGAAATAGGTTGCTCTCACCCTTCCTCATTTTTCTGCAATAAGACTACTGCTACTGTATCAAAAGAAGCAAAATAAAAAATTAGGAAATCCTTGGAATAATCAGGATTGATCAGCACAGGTGCCTCGGTTAATGCCTGTTTTATTTGGACAAAATATTCCCTGGGCTCCGCAGTCCATTTTACTTCATTTCCCTTTCTGAGCATCTCTGTGATGTGTTTCACCAATTCAGCAAAATTTGAGACGAACCGCCTCAGAAAGTTAATCTTCCCTAAAAAAACCTAGACTTCCTTTCTAGACCTGGGAAATGACAGGGTATGAATTGCTTCTACCCTGCTGGGATCAATTCTCACTCCCTTTGCTGATACTATATGGCCTAACAACTTCCCCTCCTTCATAGCAAACAAAGATTTCTTGGGATTTAAGGAAAGGCGAAACTTCCGCCATTTCAAGAAAACTTTCCTTAAGTGACAACAGTGCTCTTTATCAGACCTGGAGAAGACTGTGATGTCATTCGGATAGATCAACACAAACTGATCTTTCTCCCCGATGAAGGCTATGTCCATGGCTCACTGAAATTTTGCTCCTGCATTCATCAATCCAAAAGGCATTTTGGCATACATGAATGTGCCCAAAGGAGTGGTGAAGGCTTTTTTTTCTCTATCCTCCGGCATGAATGATATCTTATTATAGCCAGAAAATACATCAGTCATGGATATCCTAGACGCACCAGTTACCCTCTGCAATATGTGTTCCATGTTGGGCAAGGGATAGTTTTCCTTCTTTGAGAACCTGTTCAAGTTCCTGAAATCAACACAAAGCCTGATTTCTCCACTTTTCTTCTTCACCGGGACCAAATTGGCCACCCATTCAGAATATCTCAAGGGGACAATGATTTGGGCATCTAACAACTTCTTCACCTCTCTCTCCATGACAGGAAACAACATGGGATTTATCTGTCTTAGCTTCTACCTAAAGGGCTTAACCTCTTCCTTCAGTGGGATCTTGTGTTCAATGATAGATGTGTCATATGTCTTGAGGTCTTCATAGGTCCATGCAAACAGATCAACAAATTCCCTTAATAACTCAGTATATTCGGCTCTATGTTCTTGGGTCAGGTTGCTTGACAACTTGACAAACCTAGGTTCCTCCTGTGTGCCAATGTTGCACTCAGATATATCAACATCTCCTCTTGAAATCCTACCCTTTACTGCCACATCATTCCCATCGAACAGTCTTTCTAAAGGGACTAGTCCCTTCGGAATGTGATTGCTGGGCAACTAAATAATATGGTGATTAACAATTTTATTTCAAAATACATTAGGGTGAGGGTCACCTTTGGGATTAGGGTCCTGATCAATGTGTGATACATAAAATTCATCGATGGACTGAAGAAATTTTTCGATCTCAAGATCATCTTCGAACACCTTCCAATGCTTGATATTGTCTGAAACAGATGGCCTATATCTTATCTCGACCTCACATTTGATCTTTGGCGGCAGAGGGATCTTGAATAGGCTAGCTGAGACAGCTAAGGAATTGGCCAAAGTATTTTCCTCTCTAGGAATAAAAGAAATGTTGAAAGCTGAGAAGAAATTATCAATTAGGTCCCACACCTCATTTCTGTAACTTTTGAGCCGAGGATGCTTATCCCGATAAGAATTTCTGACTTGCTGGATTATCAACTCCACATCTCCGAACATTGCTACCTCCTCTATTCCCATTTCTTTTACAACCCTTAAACCCAAAACTAGAGCTTCATATTCTGCCACATTGTTGGTAGTTTCAAATTCCATATTGTATGACAGGGATATGGTTTCCTGGCAAGGTGACACAAAAACCACTCCAGCACCAACGCCCACGCTAGAAGAAGCTCTGTTGAAGAACATATTCCAAACAAAGGTGGTTGGAGGAGGTATCTCATGATTAAAAATGGGTTTCTTTCTGATCTGTAAAGGGGCTTCAGGAGTCTCAGTGATCTACAATAAACTAGACCCCAAATCAGTGTCAAGTGCAAAGATGGGATGATTGGTGGGGTTTTCTTCATCACTAACAATGTAGGCCAGCTGAGCTTCTCTGTATAATGTCCCGTGTTCCCCTCCGAAGACTGGAATGGTGGCATATGTGAGATCCATCTGTAATGTTCCTCCAAGTCTTTTAATCCAATATCTTGCCAACAACATGCCGAACTTGGGGGGAACATCAGCTACCACAATGTCCATGACCACACTCTTCATTGGCAACTAAAATAAAGAGACCACCAAGTCTTTGATGACTCCAAGAAATTGCGCCCTCCTTGAATCAAAGGAGTAAAGATCATGATAAGCCTTTGTCACTTCCAGTCCAAATTCCTCCATGACTATTTTGGGCATAAGGTTGTGGGAAGCTCCTGAATCCATGAGGCAATTATGCAGTACTTTATCGTGTATGTCCAGGGATGTGTAAAAGGGAGGGGATGAATCATATCTGTCTTCTACCATGGGGCCTAGGACGACTGCTATCTTTTCATCTTGAAGATTTATTGAATCTGTAGAAGGCTGGGGGGACTCAGATTGTAGCAGCTTGGAGAGGGACCTTTTGAAATCTTCATTTTTAACTAGCTCAGAGAGCGGTACGGGAATCCTAATCTTCTAAATTTTATGCTCAAAACTAAAGGAGGAAATAGGCTTAGGTGCTTCCCTTACCTCAGAGACAGGTTCTTTAGCTACTGGTGAAGTATTCTGAGTTTTCTTTTCTTTAGTAGTGATTGTTGCAGATTTAGCGGGACTTTCTGCTATGAGTGGTTGATCCTGGCTATCAAAATTTCCTTCTTTCATCTTTGACCTAAGATGGTATTTGTTAGGAGTGTTGTTGGCCTTTTCTCCTTTACCCAACTCATTGAATTGACTATTCATAAGGGATTCTTCATATATAGATTGAGTCAAATGGGGAAAAGGGAAAGTGTCTTCTATACAGTGAATTTCAGGGTCGAGCTCATCTATTCCCTCTCCTTCCTCATGGTCAACTAGGTCATTTTGGAGAGGGATTTGGATCCTCTTTTCATCTCTGTGTTTTCCCCTTTTCTCCCCTGGCAAAACCCATGGCACATTGTTACCAGGCCTCTTGAAACCTATGTTATCAGTATTCTGGGGATTTATGTACGTGGGCTTCGCTTCTAACTCCCACCTTTCCATTCTAGCCGAAAGCAATTTTAGCATTCTAGTTACCTCGTCCATCTGAAGGGGGAGGGGAGAGGAATTGGATGGGGAGGCTTCGAGTCTCTTCCTGGATATGTCTCTGTCAGCCTTATTCCTGAGTCGGTGATCAAAATTTGGACCAGGGGTCAAATTTTAGCCAAAAAATCAACGTTCTCAAAATTTCTTCAAAACGAACAAGAGCGTAGCCCTCGTCATCACGAATCCAACGCAGCTCATTTCGTCTCAAACGGACGTCGGGAGAGAGAGATATAACGATCTGTTCGAATCACCAAACAGGTAAAAAAAGTGCTGACTGTGCAGTCCGTACAGTTCGTATGGATGCTGACGTGGCATGACCATACGCTGACTTGGCAGAGGTGATGTGGCTTGACCGTACATCCGTACGATGACGTGGCAGATTTTGGTTGGCAGTTGAGGTCGAATGGTATCTTGACACGTGGCATTGTTTGGTCAAATGATTGGGTGCCATGTGGCCCAATCATGGGCTGCCACGTGGCACCCCGG
>ML795290.1:126321-138612 GCA_009831015.1 Picea engelmannii
TTAACCATCTAAAAGAACAATTCCTCACACATAAACATTTACAAGAAGATGCATGAACTTAACACATAATTTTATCTTGCATATTTATACACATGAAGCAAGGTCCTGTAAAGTTTATTTTAATGAAGTAGCGGGTTCTTGCATAGCATAACAAGTCAGCCTTCTATTTTCAGATCAGTTGGTCAACAACCAGTATGTTAGATTCTACTTCCACAGCTACATCTTGCATGTGAGCCAGAGTAGTGGCTTTCCTTTCCCTCAACAGAAGGCAGAAATCGGGATCAAAAGTGCTAGCATAAGTGATCTTATCATAGGCTTCTGAGGGCTTTATCTCAGCGGGGATTTTATTATACATTTTATTGAATCTCTTGGAGAAGTCAGAGACAAACTATCCTTCCTTTCTCTTCAAAGACCCAAACTCTGTCATGTAATACATGAAGTCTTTTTTGTCTCCCCATTGTCTCAAAAAGGCATTATCAAAAGCCTCAATTCCATCGATAGATCTAGGAGGCAGGGCCCTTAACCACTTTCTAGCCTCACCTTCAAGGCTATGGATGAAAATCCTCATCCATACGTCTGCATGCATGATAAGGTGATCATATGTGGAGCTGTAAAAGGATTCAAGGTGTTCTTCTGTAGCTATGTCCCCTTCGCCTATAAACTTGGGAAGCTATTTAAGGTAGCCATCTACTCAGATTGCAGCACGAGCAGAGCTCGACGCCCATTAGTTTATGTCATGATTTTATTATAAAGAGGGTGATCGAATGGAGGTAAACCCAGAACAATATCGCTTACTCAGAAAACTGGGTTGGAACAACAAGAACATATGAGATCTTGATTTAACTTAAGCCAGTAAATTTGCATAGTGCTGAGTGAGTGAAAGAAAAGAAAGGGAAAAGTCTCAGATATGAGATCCTCTCAGACCAGAGAAACTTAAAAGTAAACCTCAAACATTGCAGAACTAATACAATCAAACATACATCATATAGTTACAACAACACCTGACTGGATCATCCATACTCGAGCTTGAGATTCAGAGGAATAAGGAAAGGAAGAGGCTGGATGCCATTAAACAAGAAATCTCAAAATATATTTCTATAACCAAAGAACCAAAGGCTTTATTAAATATTTACATTCGGGAGCTTAGCTCTACCATCGATAAAATTACAAAAATGGCAAAATTGCCTACATATACTCAAAGCCAATAACATCATCAAAACCGAGACTTAGCATTAAAAACCTTACGTCTGCATGTTTACTAGCAGACTGCACCTGTAGTCTTTGGATGGTTGTGTGTTTGTGTCAGACACAACCAGGCTCCTGACAACCCTGCAAAATAATTGACCTATCTCAGGTCCCTTTCTGGACTTCCCATTTATGTCGGAGACGATGTCTAACCACCACCAACCACCTCAATAACTACTTCCTTGGGATTGAAAACAGCCTGGCCAACTCTGCACTCTTGGGACATGGAGGCCCTCTCACGCTGCCACCTGGATTGGCTAAACGACCTAATGGATACGGTGTGGAGGCTGGTGCGAAGACTGGGGCACATGACTGGATGTGGTGGATGAGCGGTGACCAGGCAGGGATGAGGGGAAACAACGAATGAGGAGGTGACATGACATGATTGGTTGAGGGAGGACGTGTCACTTATGACAGAGTGATGTGGAAAGAAGAGGGATAGGTGTCGGAAGGAAAGAGGTTGGAACAAGAATAAGGTGGGCTAGGATGGCAATGAGTGGAGGTGAGATATAGGGTGGAAGACAGGTGGCGGAAGATGAAATCTGGAGGCAATCATGAGGGGATGATAGGGGGACCCTCTTTAAGCCGCCAATTTTGGACCCCCCCCCTCATTAAAGGAAGAATAGCGAGGGGGGTCCGGAATCCATACTCAACTATAGATCCAGGCGCCTTAATCGTAGCCCCTCAAACTTGTGCGCTCAATTCTGGACCCCCCCCCTTCCGCCTTAAAGGTAGAAAGGCGAGGGGGCTCCAGAATCCAACCTTGTCCATAGTTCCGGGCATGCAGATCCTAGCCACCCATCTTTGTTCGTTTCTTAAAAAATTGCGCATTGCACCCCAAACTTAGGGTAAGTGGGTTTTTACTCCACTTCTTTCCATTCTTTCGCCAAAGGGGGTCGCCTATTAGGAAAAATAATCCCCTACATGTTTAGGTGCTAACATTAGGCTCCATGGGGGATAAAGTCATCCCTGTGATGCTCTAAGAACTCATTCTACAGTTCCAGTGCCTTGTTGTTGGGCTATGGAGTCATTTATTAAGTTGAAGATAAACATAAAACAATATTTACAAAAACAGAGGAGCCGTTTAAGGCTCAAAAAAAACATTTCTTCAGGAAATGCCCATTTACTGGGCTATTAAAAACTTCTTTTCCCTCCAAATATTGTAACCTGTAAGTGTTGTTCGAGAATACTTCAGAGATTTTGAAGGGCCCAATCTAGAGGGCATCAAACTTGTTGTGTTTTCCTCTATCCTGCCTGGGTGCATCCAACTTAAGCACCAAATCTCCCAGCTCGACTACTCTCTTCCTGACCTTCCTGTCAAAGGCCTGCTTGATCCTTTGTTGATTATTGTAAGCTTTGTCCATTACCTGCTCCCTGATCTGTTGCACTTCCATCATTTGATGAATCCTTCTGACCATATGGTCTCGCTCTC
This sequence comes from Picea engelmannii, assembly GCA_009831015.1. NCBI lineage: Eukaryota > Viridiplantae > Streptophyta > Pinopsida > Pinales > Pinaceae > Picea > Picea engelmannii. The sequence continues at coordinate 128,999 of ML795290.1, forward strand.
CTTCATGATCCTGAAATAATTTTGCTACAGGTAAAGCGAGTTGGGTGGGAAAACCAGCCTCCATCCCATAAACAAGTTGAAAGGGTGAGGTGCTCAGGGACTTCTTCGTTGTCACTCGATCGACCCATAGAGCGAATTTGAGCTTTGAATCCTAGGCCCTCTTATTTTCTTCCAATAATCTTTTAATGAGCTTAATTAGGCTTTTATTAGAAGATTCTGCCAGTCCATTTCCTTGAGGATAATAGGGAGTGGAGTGAATTAGTGAAATCTCAAACTTCTCACAAAACTTAACCAAAGGCTCAGACTTGAAAGAAGTAGCATCATCGGTGACAATTCTGCCGGGACAGCCAAATCTGGCTATGATGTCCTCCAGGAAACTGATAATTACCTTGTGTGAAGCACTCCTGGTGGGGACAAATTCTATTCACTTGGTGAAATAGTCCATTGCAGTTAGGATCCATCTGTGATGGACACTTGAAGGAGGATGAATTTATTTAATGAAGTCCAACCCCCACTGTTGAAAGGGTGCTGAAGCTACCACAGGATTAAGTGGTAAATATTTGAGCTACTTCTTTCCTGAGAATCTTTGGCATTTGATGCAAGCTCTGAATTCTCTGCAGACATCAGTGAATAAAGTGGGCCAGTAGTACCCAACTTTGAGAATTTTGTGGGTTGTGGTCTTCCAAAAATGATGACATCCAAAAAGGCCTCCATGGAAATCAAACATAACTTTCTGGGTTCCTGTGGGTTCAGACACCTCAAAAACACCCCTAGAGGGTCTCTCTAGTACAAGGCTTGGTCATTAAAGAAATATCTGACCACCTTGAGCTTCAATGCTATTGCCTTTCTTTTTCTCGTTCCATCAGGAGGCTTTAATTCTTGCAGAAAGTACAAAATGTCTCTGTACCAGGTGCACTCTGCTAGTGATAAGCTGCCCTGAGAGATTTTGTTGGGTGACTCAACTTGCTTATCTCCTGAGCAAGCGTTGATGAAGCTAACCCCCAAGGCATTGCAATTGGATTCAGCCAACAACTTGGCTAAACCCTACCCTTTAACCAACTTGGTGGACTTAATCTCCAGGTCAAAATCCAGGATCTTGGCAATCCATTTTCCTCTTCTCCCATCTATGTCAGGCTGTATAAGGATGTCCTTAAAAGAGGCTGAAGGAACGTATGCAGTTACTCTCGAGTGCAAGACATAGACTCTGAAATTTTTGAGAGCTTTCACCAAGGCATAGGCCTACTTCTCCATGATCTCGTACCTAATTTTTGCATCTCTCAATGCCTTACTAAAGAAGGAAATAGGTTTCTCTCTCCCTTCCTCATTTTTCTGCAATAAGACTGTTGGTACTGTATCAAAAGAAGCCAAAGAAAAAATTAGGAAATCCTAGGAATAATCAGGACTGGTCAGCACAGGTGCCTCGGTCAATGCCTATTTTATTTGGACAAAAGATTCCTTGGGCTCAACAGTCCATTTTACTTCATTTCCGTTTCTGAACATGGATGTGATGTGTTTCACCAATTCAACAAAATTTGAGACGAACCGCCTCAGGAAGTTAATCTTCCCTAAAAAAACCTAGACTTCCTTTCTAGACCTAGGAAGTGACAGGGTCTGAATTGCTTCTACCCTACTGGGATCAATTCTCACTCCCTTTGCTGATACTATATGGCCCAACAGCTTCCCCTCCTTCATAGAAAACAAAGATTTCTTGGGATTTAAAGAAAGGCCAAACTTTTGGCATTTCAAGAAAACTTTCCTTAAGTGACAACAATGCTCTTTATCAGACCTGGAGAAGACTGTGATTTCATCCAGATAGATCACCACAAACTGATCTTTCTCCCCTATGAAGTCTATGTCCATGACTCGCTGAAATGTTGCTCCTGCATTCATCAATCCAAAAGGCATTTTGGCATACATGAATGTGCCCCAAGGAGTGGTGAAGGTTGTTTTTTCTCTGTCCTCTGGCATGACTGATATCTGATTATAGCTAGAAAAACCATCAATCAATGATATCCTAGATGCACCAGTTACCCTCTGCAATATGTGTTCCATGTTGGGCAAGGGATAATTTTCCTTCTTTGAGCACCTGTTTAGGTTCCTTAAATCAACACAGAGCTTGATTTCTCCACTTTTCTTCCTCACCGGGACCAAATTGGCCACCCATTCAGAATATCTCAAGGGGACAATGATTTGGGAATCTAACAACTTCTTCACCTCTCTCTCCATGACAGGCAACAACATGTAATTTATCTGTCTTAGCTTCTGCCTAAAGGGCTTAGCCTCTTCCTTCAGTGGGATCTTGTGTTCAATGACATATGTGTCATATGTCTTGAGGTCTTCATAGGTCCATGCAAACACATCAACAAATTCCCTTAATAACTCAGTATATTCGGCCCTCTGTTCTTGGGTCAGGCTCCTTGACAACTTGACAAACCTAGGTTCCTCCTGTGTGTCAATGTTTCACTCAGTTGTATCAACATATCCTCTTGAAATCCTACCCTGTACTGCCACATCATTCCCATAGAACAGTCTTTCTAAAGGGACTAGTCCCTTCAGAATGTGATTGTTGGGAAACTGAACAATATGGTGATTAACAATTTTATTTAAAATAACCTAAGGGTGAGGGTCACCTTTGGGATCAGGGTCATGATCAATGTGCGATACAAAAAATTCATCGATGGACTGAAGAAATTTTTTGATCTCAAGATTGTCTTCGAACACCTTCCAATGCTTGATATTGTCTGGAACAGATGGCCTATATCTTATCTCGACCTCATATTTGATCTTTGGCGGCAGAGGGATCTTGAACAGGCTAGCTGAGAGAGCTAAGGAATCGGCCAAAGTATTTTCCTCTCTAGGAATAAAAGAAATGTTGAAAGCTGAGAAGAAATTATCAATTAGGTTCCACACCTCATTTCTGTAACTTCTGAGCTGAGGATGCTTAGCCCGATAACCATTTTTGACTTGCCGGATTATCAACTCCGAATCTCTGAACACTACTACCTCCTCTATTCCCATTACTTTTGCAACCCTTAAACCTAGAACCAAAGCTTCATATTCTGCCACATTGTTGGTAGTTTCAAATTCCAGCTTGTATGACAGGGATATGGTTTCCTGGCAAGTTGACACAAAAACCACTCCAGTGCCAGCGCCTACGCTAGAAGAAGCTCCATGAACATCTTGCAAACAAAGGTGGTTGGAGGAGGTATCTGATGATTAAAAATGGGCTTCTTTCTGATCTGTAAAGGGGCTTCAGGAGTCTCAGTTATCTGCAATAAACTAGACCCCAAATCAGTGTCAAGTGCAAAGATGGGATGATTGGTGGGGTTTTCTTCATCACTAACAATGTAGGCCAGCTCAACTTCTCTCTACAACCTCCTGTTTTCCCCTCCAAAGACTGGAATGGTGGCATATGTGAGATCCATCTATAATTTTCCTCGAAGTCTTTTAATCCAAGATCTTGACAACAACATGCCGAACTTGGGGGAAACATCATCTACCACAATGTCCATGACCACACTCTTCATTGGCAACTGAAATAAAGAGACCACCAAATCTTTGATGATTCCAAGACATTGCACCCTCCTTGAATAAAAGGAGTACAGATCATGATAAGCCTTTGTCACTTCCAGTCCCGATTCCTCCATGACCATTTTGGGCATAAGGTTGTGGGAAGCTCTTGAATCCATGAGGCAATTATGTAGTACTTTATCGTGTATGTTCAGGGATGTGTAAAAGGGAGGGGATGAATCATCTCTGTCTTCTACCATGGGGCCTAGGAAAACTGTTGGATTTTCATCTTGAAGATTTACTGAGTCTGTATAAGGCTGGGGGGACTCATATTGTAGCAGCTTGGAGAGGGACCTTTTGAAATATTCATTTTTAACTAGCTCAGAGAGGGGTACGGGAATCCTAATCGTCTGAATTTCATGCTCAAAACTAAAGGAGGAAATAGGCTTAGGAGATTCCCTTACCTTAGAGATAGGTTCTTTAGCTGCTGGCGAAGTATTCTGAGTTTTCTTTTCTTTAGTAGTGATTGCTGCAGATTTAGCAGGAATTTCTGCTATGAGGGGCTGATCCTTTCTATCAAAATTTCCTTCTTTCTTCTTTGACCTGAGATGGTATCTGTTAGGAGTGTTGTTGGCCTTTTCTCCTTTACCCAACTCATTGACTTGACTACTCATAAGGGATTCTTCATATATGATTGAGTCAAATGGGGAAAAGGGAAAGTGTCTTCTATACAGTGAATTTCAGGGTCGAGCTCATCTATTCCCTCTCCATCCTCATGGGAAACTAGGTTATTTTGGAGAGGGATTTGGATCCTCTACTCATATCTATCTTTGCCCCTTTGTTCCATTGGCAAAACCTGTGGCACATTGTTACCAGGCCTCCTGAAACCTATGTTATCAGTATTCTGGGGATTTCTGTACGTGGGCTTCCCTTCTAACTCCCACCTTTCTATTCTAGCCGAAAGTGATTTTAGCATTCTAGTTACCTCGTCCATCTGAAGGGGGAGGGGAGAGGAATTGGATGGGGAGGCTTCAAGTCTCTTCTTGGATATGTCTCTATCAGCCTTATTCCTGAGTGAGTCAACAACTAGTATGTTAGATTCTACTTCCATGGCTACATCTTGCATGTGAGCCAGAGTAGTGGCTCTCCTTTCTCTCAACAAAAGGCAGAAATCAGGATCAAAAGTGCTAGCATAAGTGATCTTAGTAGAGGCTTCTGAGGGCTTTATCTCAGCAGGGATTTTATTATACATTTTATTGAATCTCTTGGAGAAGTCAGAGACAGACTCTCCTTCCTTTCGCTTCAAAGACCCAAACTATGTCATGTAATACATGAAGTCTTTTTTGTCTCCCCATTGTCTCAAAAAGGCATTATCCAAAGCCTCAATTCCATCAATAGATCCAGGAGGCAGGGCCATAAACCACTTTCTATCCTCGCCTTCAAGGCTATGGATGAAAATCCTCATCCATACGTTGCATGCATGATAACGTGATCATCTGTGAAGCTATAAAAGGATTCAAGGTGTTCTTCTGCAACTATGTTCCCTTCGCCTATAAACTTGGGCAGCTGTTTAAGATAGCCATCTGTTGGAAGGGCATTGAGAGGCTGAGGTAACAAAAGGGGAGCATATCTAGCAGCTATTATAGCCTCCATTTTGGTCATGGGGGGATTTGCTCCTGCCATGGGAATATTAGGCGGAGGAGAACTCAGAGGAGAAGGAGCTCGAACAGGGAATACTGGGAATGTGCTATTAGGTGGAAGGGGAAACAACGGGGGATTCAGAGAGAAGGCTAAGTGGCTTGAGTAAGAAGATGCTTCTCTCTGTGTAGTAGCAACAATAGTAATAGGAGGAGAGGTGGTGAAATTTTCTACGGTCCAAGGTCTGCGCCAAGGTGCAGCTTCAGGGGGAGTGACAAGGATTTCTCCCTCCAATCCCAGACCAGGAGCGGAAAACTCAGTAGGAACACTCCCGAAATTCAGGAAATAGGAAACTTTGGAAACAGGTCTGCTAGGAAGCTAAAAATAAGAAAATGGAGTTCCTACAGAAGGAAATGGCAAATTACCTAGTTCAGCAGTGGAAGTTTCTCCTTGAGAGGCCTTCCCTTTTCTGATGATCACCTCCGGATCAGCTTCAGACATAGCTAGAGGTAGCTGTGGATGGGATCGCGTGTATATACCTCTGGAAGCCACAATTAACAAAGTAGGTTCGCCCCAGTGGAGTCGTCACAATGGAGTTGCTAGGTGCACAATAGCAATCTTCAAGGGCTCTGATGCCTGATGCACCTTCAGAATCAGAGGCTCAATGTCGTTCAATCCCAGGGAAAATTTTCAACTTCTTCCCCGACAACGGTGCCAGAAATGTTGGCGTTGGAAGTCACTCCTGGATTGTAGCAGGAGCAGAGCCCGACGCCCATCAGTTTATGTCATGATTTGTTTATAAAGAGGGTGATTGAATGGAAGTAAACCCAGAACAATATCGCTTACTCAGAAAACTGGGTTGGAACAACAAGGACATATGAGGTCTTGATTTAACTTAAGCCAGTAAATTTGCATAGTGGTGAGTGAGTGAAAGAAAATAAAGGGAAAAGTCTCAGATATGAGATCCTCTCAGACCAGAGAAACTTAAAATTAAACCTCAAACGTTGAAGAACTAATACAATCAAACATACATCATATAGTTACAACACCACCCGACTGTATCATCCATACTCGGGCTTGAGATTTAGAGGAACAAGGAAAGGAAGAGGCTGGCCGCCATTAAACAAGAAATCTCAAAATATCATTCTATAACTAGAGAACCAGAGGCTCTGTTAAAGCTTTATAGTCGGGAGCTTAGCTTTACCATCGATAAAATTACAAAAATGGAAAAATTTCTTACATATACTCAAAGGCAATAACATTAGAAAAAGCGAGACTTATCATTAAAAACCTTACATCTGCATGTTTACTAGCAGACTGCACCTACAGTCTCTGGATGGTCGTGTGTTTGTGTCAGACGCAACCAGGCTCTTGACAACGCTGCAAAAGAATTGACCTGTCTCAGGTCCCTTTTTGGACTTTCCATTTATGTTGGAGACGATGTCTAACCACCACCAACCACCTCAATAACGGCTTCCTTGGGATTGAGAACGACCTGGCCAACTCTGCACTCTTGGGACATGGAGGCCCTCTCGCGCCACCACCTGGATTGACTGAACGACCTAATGGATAAGGCATGGAGGCTGGTGCGAAGATTGGGGCACATGACTGGAAGTGGTGGATGAGAAGTGACCAGGCAGGGATGAGGGGGAACAACAAATGAGGAGGTGACGAGACATGATTGGTCGAGGGAGGACACATCGCTTATGACGGAGTGATGTGGAAAGGAGAGGGACAGGTGTCGGAAGGCAAGAGGTCGGAACGATAATAAGGTGGGCCAGGATGGTGCTGAGTGGAGGTGAGATATAGGGTGGAAGACAGGTGGCGAAAGATGAAAGGTAGAGTCAATTGTGAGGGGATGATAGGGGCACCCACTTTAAGCTACCAATTCCGNCCCTCATTAAAGGAAGAATAGTGAGGGGGGTCTGGAATCCATCCTCAGCTGCAGATCCAGGTTCCTTAATCCTAGCCGCTCATACTTGTGCGCTCAATTCTGGACCCCCCCTCTACCTTAAAGGTAGAAAGGCGAGGGGGCTCCAGAATCCAACCTTTTCCATAGATCTAGGTGCGCAAATATTGGCCACCCAACTTTGTCCATTTCTTAACAAAATGCGCATTGCACCCCAAACTTAGGGTAAGTGGGTTTTTACTCCACTTCTTGCCATCATTTTGCCAAAGGGGGTCGCCTATTAGGAAAAATAACCCCCTACATGTTTAGGTGCTAACACCGTGGAAAAGTGAGACGAACGTTCGTCGCTATTTCCACACTTGTTCAAAAGAAAAAAATTCCTTGGGATGAACTATTCTCGATATTGCCACGCTTCCTTTAAGTTTAAAAAAAAAACAAAACTACATGAGATATGGTATACCATATTACATTGTAATATTGTATACCATATTGAGAAGCTAGATGTTGGGAGTCATTTCCTTACCAAAAAAATGAAGGTTACTCACACTCATATGAATGAAAGAAATCAAAGTTGTTCCCACGAAAAACGTTGTAACACTTTGAAAGAATGGTAGATCAAAAAAATGGAGCACTTGTTTAAACAAAGACACTTACACCTATTCAAGTAAAGGTAACTCACCTTATTCAAATGAAGGTACATGATACCATATAAATGAAGAGAAATGGAAATGTTTAACTCAAAGGGTAGTTCACACCAAATTAAGTTAGTGTGATCACAATGTTTTGAAATGAAGGGTGATCACACTACTCTAGGTGATAGACTTGGTGGAAAGATTAAAGGGTGGTATGAAATGAACTATTGATATGATCCTACAAGGCTGAGTGTGCGTTGTTGCAATCTCTTGCAACTGTGCTTTTTCAAGGACATGATAGACTTGGTGGAAAAGTAGAATGCATGGTATTTGAATATAGTAAGGATGTTCTAGTTTGATCTTGTGGTGATCTAGGACTAATACTTATTTGTGTGCTGATGTGAAGAACTTGTTGTAGGGCCAAGGTGATCAGTATCCATTGAAGATGTTATGTCCATGATCCGATGTGTTTCTCCTAGAGTGTAAACAAGAAAACTCCAATGATTAATGTGCACAATGAATATGTAATGTGTTCTATGGTACAAATAAGCACCGGTGGTGGTGTGCATCCATGCTGGTGAAGTATACATATGAAGAGAATGTATATAGCCATGTTTGAGTTACATTGAGGGATGGAGAACTAGAGAAGCCACCTGAGGTGTAGTGTCACTGTGGACAATATATAGTTGAGTAGACATAGTAGTAGAATGCTAAGGCTTTGGTGTTGTTGTTTAAGAAATAATGGTTGTACATCTACCTATATAGGTATGTAGTTCTAAATAGAGAAACCATCTGAGGTGTAGTGTCTATGTGGAAAATATCTGGCTGAGTAGATGTAGCAATAGAATGCTAACGTTGTGGTGTTGTTGTTGTTTAAGAAAGATTGGTTGTACATCTACCTATATAGGTATGTAGTTCTAACTAGAGAAGCCATCTGAGGTGTGCAATGTCAATGTGGACAATATCTGGCTGAATAGACATAGCAATAGAATGATAAGGCTATGGTGTTGTTTAAGAAAAAATGGTCGTAAATCTAACTCTATATATGTAGTTCTAAATTGATGGAAAAGTTAGTTAATAATGACATAAATATTATAGCTGGTGAGGAACAATTTCTGAAGGAACTATTGTATACAAAAATGTAGTGGTTGGGTGCTACTTCTTGTGAATCCTACATTGTGAAAACATTATCTCGTAAAAGTATTATAATTATCATTGTTGTAGCCAGTGAGAGGACAAGGGAAAGCAAATATGGAACTAGGTATAATAGATCATATATGTATTTTGTTAATTGTGTGTGGTAGAAAAAAAAAATATTGAGTTAAAAATCATTGGGGAGGTTTGGGATTTAGAATGAGAATAGCAGAGTGAGAGTGCATCCAGGTAGAAGGATGAGAATGTATTATTTAGAGAGTTTGGAAGAGGGATAGTGCAACCATATGAAATGAGATGGATTGATGTGATGTAAAAGTGAGAGAGAAAGGTATTTATGTATTATGTTTTGTTGGGTCTCAACATTATAAGGAAGAGGTATTGCAAAAGGTGAGTTCATAGTTTTTGTCATCTTTATTGAGTTGATAAGTATTGCAATGATCATCTTATAAAGAATTTCATTGTTTTTGATTGGGTAGAAGGATGAGAAGGTATCATTTGGAATGTGTGGAAGAAAGAAAGTGAAGCCATATGAAATGGTTGGATGTGAGGTACAACTAAGAGAGAAGATATTTACATAGGATGTCTTGGTCACATCACTACATGGAAAGGGTATTGCAATAAAGATGAGTTCATAGATTTTGTTATCTTTAAAGAGTTGATAGGTATTTCAATGGACATCTTATAAAGAATTTCATTGTTGTTCATATGATATGTTCAAGAGTAAATTAGAGTAATCAAGGGGAGATACATAACATTCAACATTATCATGA
>ML795290.1:139017-151038 GCA_009831015.1 Picea engelmannii
CTAGGATTTGGACTAGGGATAGCAATAAGGTTAGGATTATGGAAATGAATGAAGTGAGGGATATTTTCTAATTTATTTTCCACAATGAGGATATGGATAAAGACTTTGTATATGGGGGTTCTCTAAAATAGTTATACTTATTTGTAAAAAAAACTACAAGTAAACCAAAATTATATTTAAAATACCTCTTTAGGATTCTTGATTTATAGTTGAAATTTGAGCTAGGTAAAGAGTGTACAGTCGATGTACTGTACAACCACATACACATTAAATTTGACAAATAAATTAGACAATAAAAACACCACATTGAACTTGGAATATATGCAATATCTACACATTAAATTTGACAAATAACTTAACAATAACAAATAAATTAGACAATAAAAACACCACATTGAACTTGACATATATATCAATATCTACATATTAAATTTGACAAATAACTTGACGTTAAAAACACCTTGTGCAGGGTGGCCACAAATCATCTACTCATAAATGTCAAAAGGGTTATGAAAATCCGTCTTAGTAATGTACATTTTTGAAAATGAAGAGTTAGATTGTCAAAAGGCTTACGAAAATCCATCTTAGTGGTTGGAGAAAGAGTTCTTATATTATTGTACTTAAATGCAACATTGTCATGCATTTCCCATAGCATAGTGGGAAGGTGAATTGTAGTATCCAACTAGCATATTGGGAAAGGGAATTGTAGTATACAACTAGACTAGGGGGAGTTGTAGGTTGTTGATGAAATGATTTATTATCATGCCGATATACATTTCTGATACCAACATAGTTGCATATAGTTGCATATAGTTGCAATATAGTTGCATATAGTTGCATAAGTTCCATTGTTGCATAAATTTGCATATAGTTGCATATAGTTGAATAAGTTTCATTGTTGCATAAAGTTGCATATAGTTGCATATTGTCACTAAAACACATGATAAGTTGCATTGTTGCATATAGTTGTATAGTTGCATACGAAATTATTGCAATATAGTTGCATATAGTTGCAAATAGTTGCATATAGTTGCAATATAGTTGCATATAGTTCCATAAGTTGCATTGTTGCATAAAGTTGCAAATAGTTGCATAGTTGCATATAGTTGGATAAGTTGCATATTTGCATATAGTTTCATAGTTGCATATAGTTTCATATAGTTTCAACATAGTTGCATAAAGTTGCATATAGTTGCATAAGTTGCATAAGTTTCATTTTTTCATTCTCATACGCCTACAGAGTATGAGAATTAATTGACACAAATATGCACACTACCAAATTCTATTAAGTGTATTCATGTAGAGATTAAAGATCCACTAATGTTTAATGGCACAACTAATGCCACAAAGTTTATGGAACAAATAACTTAACACATCATGTTTGAATAGAGGGTATAAACATTGGATATCACTTTGGTATATATCCTTGAATGATTGTGGGAATTTCGACATTATGAAATTTGGACTCACGAGAAGATATAGTAGGACTAGGAACCTATTAGACATAAGGTTTGTGTTGACCCATGTTCCCATCCACCGATCTTGATAAGGACAAGATATTGATATGATCCGAAAGACTTTGAAATTCCAAGTCATAGGGACTATGAGGGGATATATATATATAAGAGTAGTGTAACTTAGTGGAATATATAGGGATATACGAGCTCGAACCTTAGACCTTCTCGATAGAACATATCAAAGTTATTATTATCAAAATAATTTGAACTGTTCCAAGAACCCAACATGCATTTTATCGCATTGGGATCTTTCCATGTCCATGTGGATTCCACTACCATTACATTGGGAACATGTTGGCATAGCTAGGGGAACACATGCTACACCACCCTGGGTAATTTTCTAGAAAAAAAATTTAATTACACAACCATGAAAGGAAAAGGCTTGGTGATGGCGTATATGCTACACAATTTCAAGTATTATCTTCTCGACCAGTCCTTCAAGTTTTCCATTGATAATTTAGTGGTCAAGTATTTGGTTAACAATACAATGTTGGAAGGTTAATTCTATCGATGTTTGCTACTATTTTAGGAGTTTGATTTTGAAGTGGTGGTTAAACTAGGTAAATAAAATGTTGGACCTAATCACCTCTCGAAAATCCACAATTGGAACAATGTAATTGGGATAGATCATAAAGTGTTGAATGTAGATATATTTTCCATGGAAGTTGTAGTTCTTGAATTCTCTACTAATATTCAAAACTTCAAATATAAATCTACATAAACTAGAAGAATATGGTGTTAGTAAAGATTGATAGCTCATAATTAAGGATACAAATTATTAGTTAATCATACGGTACTTGCACACATTAGCAATGGACAAGATTTTGTTGGATCATGAATGATAGGTGGTGCTCTAAGAATCCCATGATGGACATAGAAACATACATTATAGTGAGAAGACACAACTATCACAACATACATTACAGTGAGACATGTTGGATGCAAATATCATTCAATTCAAGGCTAGAGTGCACTCTCCACTCCATTATTCATATTATTATCTTCATTCACTCCTATCAGTACATATTCTCCCTTTATCTTCTATCTTTTGTTTACTTAGGGTTCATATGTGTGTGTGTGTGTGTGTGGTTAAGATTTTGTACTAAAAATATGTTATAGTTGTATTGGTCAATGTAAGAATACAAAAAATGGTTTTTACCACAGTCTATGATTCATACTTTGTTAAAACAATTGATGCTTGTCTACCAAAAATGCAATTGTATCCTTTCATGAGGATTGTGAACTTTTACTAGTATAAAGCCTACTTTAAAAACTACGTCAAAACCCTTAAATTTTCATTGTCCTTTCGCCATATCCATTAGCCCATACAACTTGATAAGAGTTGTCCATGAGATGCATTTCCATCACCAAGACCTGCATGAATCATAAAACAAAAATTCTTTACATGAGTAATTAATATATAAGCAAATAAACATGCATTTAGTTATGTAAAATACTCTAGAAAAAAATCAAGTGGTCTTATACCTTAATGAACTTATCTTTGTTTCGAGAATAGGTTATTCTCTACTAAACAGGGCCAACCATGTGAAGGTGGAAGCTCATATGGCCCCTCCCCCCCCTCACATCACTCTCAATTCCCCATACCCAACATATGATTTTCTTTATTTAGAAAACATATAGACATTCATGCATAACTAGGATAGTCATCAAAACATATGAGCATATAAACATTGAAGCATATGAACATATAAACATCGGTGAACATCCAAATACAAGTCATGAATTTATACCTTTAATTTTTCTTTGATTTATGTTTGTTTACATTCACAAAATTGACAATTGGGGTATCATAATGATCCAAGGACATTGCATTTCGTGTGCCCTGTCCTTCTATTCTTTGTGTGCGCTCATGTGCCATACTTCTGGTATGTCGCTGAGAAGGGTGTCAAGGCATCTATTAGGGTCGTGAATTGCAACAACAAAAATGATCATATCGATATGTTGAAATATAATTGAAATAACTAATTCATTATTTTGATTAACATTACACTATTGTTCTTTACCTGTCTGTATAGCAGTGACAGTTGGTGTGTTAATTTCTTTTCCACTTGGTTGATCCTCTCGCATTTCACCCTCCTGAGCTACATGCTCTTCAATTTTGAGAAGATAATATATAAGTATAATTCAGGAAATAAATACCTACAATCACAGTAAATATTTCTAATTTTGAAGCATACATACCGAAATGGGTACTCTGCTCTACACTATCACTGGACATGTGCACCCTTGTATGACGTGGTGTCTGCTGAATACCGCTAGATTCACTACTACAGTAGCACTGATGCTTGAAAAAAAACATAAATACTTAGTTAAGGGTGATATATAAAATATGAATAGACTTTACAAGCATGTTACTGCAGTTTCCTTATTCATTTGATTTACCTACATGGCTGGGGAGACAGGAGTCTGGCCCAAGATTTTTCTATATTCAATCACACTTTTAAAACCATGCTTGTAACCAAGCTTTAGGTCCTCCTCGGTGGCAATAGTGTTGAACATATTTAAATGCAATGCATAACACCATTAAAAATACCAATAAGAAAAACATATATTTGTTCGCTACTGTTAAATAAATATTAACCACAGTTAATCATTTAAATCTTACTATTCAGGCTTTTAGTTTTCCATAGCCACCCTGGCCTAGTTTATGCTGGTCGTGTTTTTCCACTCTGGCCTTGGTTTCTTTGGAGGTGTCTGGTAGCCTACATATGCAATTTTTGAAAAAAAATAGATATCGGAAATGTTACTTAAAACAGGAAAGAAAAACATAAATGATCATATTTCACTGATAATATGACATGTGTTGTACCTTGCTTAACCAACTCATGGATGTATTCCCTATTTTTTAAACAAGTTCTCCTTTGCATCCTCTATTAGTGCCTTGCACTCTTTCTTTGGAACCATGGGAGGGTGCTCGTGCTTGAGGTCTAATTGCAATTTCTCCCTATACTGGGCCCTGATATATTTTAAATGCTTGTTGGCTAACTTTGTAACCACCTTCTTGTTGAAAGTGTTGTCGAACAAGTTTACCATGTGGTCTATTAAATCATATTTCTTTTTGCTATCTTGGCCATTCCACTGTGTGCAAATGGTGGGGCCAAACAACTCCAATGATTTGTCATTTAAGTTTCTATAGAAAACATTGTTTCCTACAGAAACATGTTATCCATTAATTTATAATAATCTCAACAAATGTCCATTTCAATTTCATGAAAAAAATGAATCAATTAATTAACAATTACCTACAAGCTTCTGAATCTCGATCGAAATAGATGCGTCATCCACTAGAAAGGTGGCATCTTGTGATCCGGTGCTTTTAATTCGTTATGATCCATGCAGAATAGTTTCCTCTCCATCTACAGTATGTTCCTCTTCAGAGTCATGTGGAGTCCCAGGCTATGGCTCATCATGCTTCGGTGTGTCATGCTGGTCAAAATCATTGTGCTCATCAATGCATTCGAGGGGAACCTCAGGAGGCTAAAAAATCCTCACTTGCACTTTGCTATGTTCACATTTGTTTTGCATTGGACCATCACTGCTACCTATAACAGTTTTAGGATCGGCAGGTTCCCGACGCACGGGGTTTAAAAACTACTACAAACAAAAAAATTTACTTTATCAGATCATATAGAAAATATAAAACAAAAAAACGGATATGAAATTGTCATAGTTGATCAAAATATGTGAAGATGCCACTTACCCCTAAATTAGTTATTGTATTTTGTAGCTCTACAATTCTTTCCCTGTCCTCCTGTGTCAGGGGTATTTTTCTAAGAAAACCTAGATATTAAATGTTAGCCTTCTTCAAGGCCTTCATTATAGTTGTCATTGGGTCAATGGAAAAAAATATTTCGTCCTCATCAATATCCTCAGTGGGAGCCTTCCCACATTGACCATGCCACAATACATTGATGAATAAAATTAATAAGATGAACTTTAAAATTTGAGAAATTTAGTTATTGTAGTCATAAGTTATTACTATATTTAACATTTACCTGCTGAGGCACAACGGGTGCCTTTCCATGGTCACCCTAGACAAATGTAGCAGGTGATTTTTGGACATGGTCACCCTAGACAGAAGTTGACACAATAAATCAATCAACAAAAGTTATGAAATTTACCTGTAACATTTAAAAAATGAATTATTGGAGTAATATCAGAAAAACAAATAACGAAATTTCATAAATTTAGTTGTTGTAGACATAAGTTGTTATTGTATTTAACATTTACCTGCTGAGGCACAACGGGTGCCTTTCCACAGTCACCCTGGACAGATGTAGTGGGTGATTTTCTGCCACGGTCACCCTGGACAGAAGTTGACACAATAAATCAATCAATAAAAAGTTATGAAATTCACCTGTAACGTTAAAAAAATGAAATATTGTAGTAATATATAAAAAAAAATAACGAAATTTCAGAAATTTAGTTGTTGTAGTCATAAGTTGTTATTGTATTTAACATTTACCTACGAAGGCACAGCGGGTGCCTTTCCATGGTCACCCTGGATAGATGTAGCGGGTGATTTTTTTCCACGGTCACCCTAGACAAAAGTTGACACAATAAATCAATCAATAAAATTTATGAAATTCACCTGTAACATTAAAAAATGAAATATTGCAGTAATATGAGAAAAAAAATAATGAAATTTCTGAAATTTAGTTAACGTTGTAGTCATAAGTTGTTACTTATTTAACATTTACCTGCTAAGGCACAGTGGGTTCCTTTCCACGGTCACCCTGGACATATGTAGCCTGTGATATCTCATGGTCACCCTGGATAGATGTTGACACAATAAATTAATCAACAAGAGTTATGAAAGTAATTGTAAAAAATTTAAGCAGTAAAAAATTGAAATATTGCAGCGATAAATTGTAACAATGATTGATCAAAGGTTGAGTTGAATGGTATGTAAGATATTTACCCCCATAGTCGCACCCCCTCCATCTATTCAATTTAATTTGTAATCGATCAAAAACTCTTCACCTAGAACTATTGTTTTTGTTGCACATACAAATATACGATTTCCTTCGCGTCCCTCAAATATGCAATTCGGTTTCTTAGTTGTTGCCACTAGTCGTGTACTATTTATAAAGCCTTCAATGTTTCTGGTAGCTTTTGGCCTTCCATCAATATACATAGTTTCCCCTTTATTTTGATTTTTATCTATTAGTTGTATATAATTTGCGGAAACTTCGTATCTCTGCATACTTTGCGTATATCAGACCAACATCAACTAGTGATTGTATTTGTATAATGGTTTGACATACTCCATCAATTCAGTTATAGTGCCATAGCTAACCTTTATACCATCCATGGAAAATAACTCCAATCCATGTAAGGATGAAGGAGCAATGCGATACATCCTCCCACCGATGAAGAAATCCGTGTCCACTTCAGGTAGCTCCTTAGGTTCCCATTGTTGCACTAGATGTTTATACCTCAAGGGAAAATCAATGTCACCTATGCTCTCAGCATCATAATTACACGACCCTCCGTTGGCAATAAAAAATTGCATGCGTATATGAAATCTTTTCCTTACCTTTTCCAACCTAGTTGATCTAGAACTGGTAGATCTAGTACAACACGTGTCACTTTCAACCTCTCTTAATATATCTTGATCATGAAGATAGATCCGACATATACCTATTTGGTGGTACCTACACTCGTTAAAACAAGAAGATAAGTTATTGTTGCATGTTTCATAAAGTTGCATGTTGCATAAAGTTGCATAAAGTTGCATAAGTTCCATAAAGTTGCATAAGTTGCATGTTGCATAGTTCCATATAGTTGCATGTTGCATGGTTTCATATAGTTGCATATAGTTGCATATAGTTGCATATTTTCATATAGTTGCATATGAAATTGTTGCAATATAGTTGCATATAGTTGCAATATAGTTGCATAAGTTGCATAAGTTGCATTGTTGCATAAAGTTGCATATAGTTGCATATAGTTGCATATAAGTTGCATATATTTGCATATCCCCCAATGCTCAGTGGAGAACTAGATTCGAGACCCATCAAAGAGTTTGAGTGGGGATCGATAGTTTGGAAATCCATGATCTTGGAATTTCACATATTTGGAAAGCGCGTTTAGTGGTTGGTGGGGAATGGAGGAAAGGTTCGAGTTGGAAAAAATGTCGGGGCTAGTTGTGACAAATATTACAATATGATCGTGTTGTTGTTTAATCCATTGTATGCATAGGGTGTAATAGTTTCAATAAAGTTGTACAAACTATAAAGGAAAGGGTTGTAGTCTTCTATATGGAAGACTGTGAAGGAGACAATGGGATGGAAGGAGGGGGTTTCCTCTCTCGATCTTGTCCAAGGACCCAAGACCCATACCCAGTGCTCAAAATATCCTATTGATGTCCATACTCCCACTTGAATTCCAAAGATAGCCTTGAGAGGTCATCTATGGTGGTTTGAGGTGTCATTCATGAAATTTGAGCCCTAGAAGTTGCATAAAACCTTGAGAGATTGGGTTTTCTAGTTTGAGGTGTCATGTTTGGCCATGGATGCCTATAAGCTTTGTACTTAGACTAAGCCTTGGGTTCCCACCTCAACCATATCAAGGCCTTCAGACCCATAACTAATGCTCAAAACCTTGTGAGAGAACTAATATCATTTCTTAGAGGCCAAGGATACCCCTATGGAGTTTATGTGTGGTACTTTGAGGCATTGTTTATGGCTCTAGATGACTCAAAGATTTCTTTAGAACCTAAGTCATGGACTTCTTCTGTATATCATTTCCAATATCTTGAAACACATACCTACTACTCAAAAACACCTAGTTGATCTAGAACTGGTAGATATAGTACAACACGTCTCACTTTCAACCTCTCTTAGTATATCTTGATCATCACTCAAGGAAGATAGATCCGACAGATACCTATTTGGTGGTACCTACACTCATTAAAAAAAGAAGATAAGTTATGGTGCCAATATACGTTTTTGGTACCAACAGAGTTGCATATAGTTGCATAGGTTGCATTGTTGCATATAGTTGCATAAGTTTCATAAAGTTGCATATAGTTGCATATTGTCATTAAAAAACATGATAAGTTGCATTGTTGCATATAGTTGCATAGTTGCAGTTAGTTGCATATAGTTGCATACAAAATTGTTGCAATATAGTTGCATATAGTTGCAATATAGTTGCATAAGTTGCATATAGTTGCATAGTTGCATATAGTTCGATAAGTTGCATATTTGCATATAGTTGCATATAGTTTCATAAGTTGCATATAGTTGCATAGTTGCATATAGTTGCATAAAGTTGCATGTAGTCACTAAAAAACATGATAAGTTGCATTGTTGCATATAGTTGCCTAGTTGCATATAGTTGCATATAGTTGCATATGAAATTGTTGCAATATAGTTGCATATAGTTTCAATATAGTTGCATATAGTTGTGAAATAGTTGCAAATAGTTGCATAAGATGCATTGTTGCATAAAGTTGCATATAGTTGCATAGTTGCATATAGTTGGATAAGTCGCATAGCTGCATATAGTCGCATATAGTTGCATATAGTTGCATAAAGTTGCATATAGTCACTAAAAAACATGATAAGTTGCATTGTTGCATATAGTTTCCTAGTTGCATATAGTTGCATACGATATTGTTGCAATATAGTTGCATATAGTTTCATAAGTTGCATTGTTGCATAAAGTTGCATATAGTTGCATATAGTTGGATTATTGCATATAGTTGCATAGTTGCATATAGTTGCAATATAGTTGCATAAAGTTGCATATAGTTGCATAAGTTGCATAAGTTGCATTTTTGCATAAAGTTGCTTATAGTTCCATATAGTTGCATATAGTTCCATATTTGCATATAGTTGCATACAAAATTGTCATATAGTTGCATATAGTTTCATAAGTCGCATATAGTTGCATAGTTGCATAAGTTGCATATAGTTTCATTTAGTTGCATATAAGTTGTATAAAGTTGCATATATTTGCATATCCCCCAACGCTCAGTGGAGAACTGGATTTGAGACCTATCAAAGAGTTTGAGTGGGGATCGATAGATTGGAAATCCATGATCCTGGAATTTCACATATTTGGAAAGCGCCTTTAGTGATTGTTGGGGAATGGAGGAAAGGTTCGAGTTGGAAATAATGTTGGAGGGGAGGGCTCTATGGGGGGTGTCTAAACAGATTGATCCAACTAATGTTTTAAGACGTGACAATCTATCACAAAATGTGTGACTTTATTGGAAGTGGTGTCTTTGATTTGGTTTGGAGGATGAACAACTAGTGAATTTGTGAAAAGGATGTCAGTATATTGAATGGCATTGTCTTGAATGTAGAGAAGGATAAATGGCTTAGTTGGGTAGGGTAATGATTTCTAGATGTGATGGAGGGGAGGGCTCTATGGGGGGGTCTAAGAAGATTGATCCAACATGATGTTTTAATATATGACAATCTATCACATAATGTGTGACATTATTAGAAGTTACGTCTTTGTTTTGGTTTGGAGGATGAACAACTAGTGAATTTACAGTTTTGAGGCTGAGTGGGAGAAGGTCTTGGTCTAGTAAGAGGGTTCCAAGGATTAGCGTTGGAAATAGGGTTAGGGTTAGTAGAGTGATAGAAAATAGGGTACCTTGGTAAAGAATGGTTAAAGGATTAGTCAATGCAAACTCTTTCAAACAAATCAATTTAAGAAAAAAAACAACCAATAATCCAAAACTAAATTTGAGAATAATTACCTAGTATGGATATGGAATCTAGAGTTGGATGTGTAGTTATGTGAACACTTCCATGTATTGTAGTACTAGGCTTGATGAAGTTATAACAACTCGCACATGATATTTTCTAGATAGAATAGGGGATAAAAATGCTATGTGATAGTGTCACACAATGGATTCCATGTATTGATGGACTTTGTCATGCACTTAGAAGTAGAAGATTGAGTTAAATATAGAATTATAAATTGACTTGTTCACCAAGTTTGAATGACTCCTTGTAGATATTTTCTTGTAAGGATAAATATTTGATCCTGGGAAAATCTAGAAGTGCAATGTGAGGCTACTAATCTAGGAATCTAAGGCTTCTCCATTCGTTTGTCCTCTATAATTTTGTAAAAGTGAGTGCTTATGTTTTTTATTAGGGATCCTATTAACAATTTCATGAGATCTAGATGTAATAGTGCTTGAGATGATTGGTCTTAGTGAAAGAGGATTCTCTGCGAGGAACCTTGGTGAAATTCAAAGTATCTTTGTAATTTGAGTGGAGGAGGGGTGAAAACCATATCTATTGTAGAACCCTACCACACTAGTTGTTGAGGGGTGCTAGACTAGGGCACACCAACAAGAGAATCCCCACTCTAGGCTACAAAACTATGGTATGGGGAAATGATTTTCATTGAATAATTGGCTTAACACAACACCAAGGGAAATATGAGTGGGATGATCATGCTCAAATAACCAAATCCCTAGATGTATTCCATAATAAATACTTCAACTTCAATTCTATACTAAAGTAGGAAGATAGTTGAAAGTAATTGCTAACATAGATCTCGGTGATAGGGAACATTCCAAAAGAACTAGATCCCACTGAAAAACGAGAATTATTAATGGGGCATTGAGCCTATGAACATGATACTTATGAATGAAATAACAAATGATGATAATATATTTTCCTTTCAACTATAAGGGATTGATGCATATAAAGTATTGAATATAGGGCATTGGGGAATTCATCTAATAGAGAGAGTATATAGGGTAATGTTATGGAGGGGGAGACATGGAAAATGGAGTAATAAGCATTGGGGTATTGTAATTAGAGGACTATAGGATATTGGTAGTGAGGATGGTTTGGGATAAGGACTAAGATATAGGGATTGTGAGATAAGTGGTGTGGTTTTAGCCATTGGAGGAAGAACATGTAAAGATATACATTTATGCATGTTTTAAGTTGTTGAAATGTGCTAGGGTGAGAAAGAGAAATAGTATAAATGGTTAATTTATATTCTTTTTCCATATTTGAAGAGAGTATATGTATCAATTTTATCATCATAGAGATCCCTATATTGTTTTTGGCATGGGAGACATAGGATCAAATTATAACAATCAAGTGGAGAAATTTCACAATCATAGTGTCTTGGAAGAGTCTCGTGGAAAACATAATATTACTGCATCAATTATTTTGTGTTGGGGTTTTGTAAGGTAATGATATGGAGGGGAGAGCTCTCAGAATATTTTGTGTGGGATTTTTGTAAGCTAATAATCTTTGGCTCTGATGGAGGGGAGTGCTCTATGGGGGGGACTGGGTCTTAAGATATATAAGAAGATTGATCCAACCTATTGTTTTAATACATGAAAATTTGTGATAGAATGTGTGTGATTTTAATGGTAGTGACATCATTGGTTTGGGATGGAGGATGAAGAGCTAGTAAATTTATGGTATTGAGGTGAGTAGGAGAAGGCCTTGGTCTAGTAACATGGTCTGAAGGATTAGGGTTGGAAATATGG
>ML795290.1:170806-209327 GCA_009831015.1 Picea engelmannii
TTGGTATCTGTTTGAGGCATGTGTTTGATAAACCATTCAAAACCTTCAGGTTCACCAACAAAAATATAGCATATAAAAGATTTGTTTTTGAGCCTTCATAAAGAGGTTGACGTGACTTCTCGAGTAGAGGATCAACATCATGACTATGATCCTGGTTGTCCTCATCCATTGGAGAAACTGTGTCTTGGATCAATCTATGTATCTCATCTTCCTTATTTGAATCACTAACATTATCTCCATCCATATCATCATTAATAACTTGATCAACATCTTCAATATTATGATCCCAAATTTCATCACCTTGTAAAGGAGTATTTCTGCTAGTACTTGGAAAATAACTCTCTAGAGTTTGACATTTTGGGGGCATCGTCTATATATTTAAAAACAACGTAGAAAATTTAGTTTGTATAGAAAATATAAAAACCCCGATAAAAAATATTACTAAAATTCATGACATACTAATTATTATAGAGAATACATTAAATATTGAATCCTGTTACCAAGGGACGATATTCATAACCCCCTTTGGCATGCCCCTTCTCCCTACAATGTATTTGAGCTGTTGTTATTAAAAATCTTTTTTTTTGCAAGCCTCTGCAATCATAGCAAGGGCAATAACATTTTCCATCACCCCTCACCTCTAATTTTGCTCTTAACCGAGCAAGTTTCCTATCATTTTTGTTCATAGTGACAAATCCTTTTCCTGACAAGTAATTGTCTTACCTACACCATACCAAACAGTAAGTTGTCAAATTTTATATTTTAGCTACTCCTTTCGATTATGATATGTTTATTTATAGTGACTTACAATCCTCACAATTATTTCTTCTAAGACATTTTGACATGTTTTATTTATTTATTATCGATTAACTATTAAGATTGATATGCTTCAATTTTTACTTTAGAGTAGTGTGTACTAAATCACCATGGAAAATAATTACTCACCATTTAACGAAAGTGGTCAAAACTTCTCAAACTTGAATCACTCGACACCGTACACTAGCCTCTAAGTTGTTTTGTAGACAAAATGCCAATCTTTGAAATTCACCACTAAAAAAAGAATGCCAACCACTTGTCATCCACAATTGGGTTGGGTTGGTTTAAATTATGACGTGTTGATTTTCATCTACATACAATGGTCACAATTTTATGCTACTTACAGTGGTCACAGTTTTATTTTCTAAGACACTTTGGCATGTTCTCATTTTTCATTATCTGACTAGTATATTTCATCATGTTATCGTAAATTTCGTCATGAATTTTTATATTTTAGATACTCCTTATTAATAGTGTATAAACAAGTTACATCAACTACAAACTAAAGTTAATCACTACATCTGGAATTGTGTATGATTATAAAAAATTGGGAGAAACAACATCACATATAAGAAAAGCGTAGACCTGAAACCACCTGTCTGAAGAGAATACTTTCCCCTAACCCCCTTGCCATGTGAATTTCTAGACCCAAATCCCTAACCCGTTCGGGGTGAGAAATCAGGGAAATAGTGATATGAAAATATCAAAAGGGAAATATTTTCCTTGTCCAAAGGACAGACAGACGAGATCTATCCGGAAGGAGCCAAGGTTTGTCATGGGCGTTGGCTATGGGAAAGAGCGCGAGAGTTAACCCCTCTAGCCCCTCGGATCTATGAGTTCTAAGTTCACGTATCGGGAAGATTATGGGTTGGTGTGACCAAAAACTCTGAAACCCAAACTCGCGAAGTAACGTGGACCGTTGATCTATGGATTCTTTGGGACCCACCTTGACCATTATATCTGTGAGTTCGGAGTTCGTGCATAGGGAGAAACCAAATCTCGTTCGTCGGATATATGCATGGAGGACCATAGCCGTGAGATCCAGAGGAAAGTGCAGGAGGTCTAACCCTTTGAAAGAACACTGGAGAGTGGACTTTTGCGAAGTCCCAAAGTTTCGAAGTTAATTAGAATTGTCCATTGTCAGAGGAAAGGTTGCAACAGATCCGGAAGTTCGAGGATTTGAACCTTGGAAGATTTGCAATTAGCAGAGGCGAATACCCGAGGAGATAGGAGCCACAACAATCCTAGCCATCCATAGAGAAGGGACACGTGGTGAGAGATCAACATTTCGCTGACTCGCAACTCAGGAAGTCAGAGATAGGAGTCGTGAGAACTCGCGAAATCCAAGTTGGCGATTTGATCACAACCGTCGATCAAAGGGAGGGTGTTGACCGTTGATTGTCCAAGGAGATATAGGGGATCAGGAGAAGGGAGGTGAGTAGCCCTCCAACTTTGTGAAATGCAAAGTCCCGATTCACAAAGAGTTGATCTAAGTCATTGGGTCGTGGGATATTGTGGACCGTTGATCTGACATAGGGAGTTCGGATTTCAGGATTTCAAGGAAAGGAGACAGACTAATTTCCACCTTCACGATACATGAAGTCCCAAAGCACTTGAGGGTTGGGCCCCGAGTCATAATGGGGGGGTCACATGGATAGAGATTAAGGAACGGTGCTAGCACTGGGCTAGCCTCTTAGTTTGGGAGTTCGGGAGTCGGGTGAATCAAGTTTGGCTCGTATGTGAATACCCAACGACAGAAGTCATAAAGCACCTTTTAGTTAGGCTTGTGGTCACGTGGAGGAGGCTTACACCTGGTGCTTGCTTGTGCGGGAGAACAAAAATGAAAATATAGAGGCTTTACACTATAGTAGCTCCTTTAAAGGGGTGGGTGTGTTACAAATTGGTATCAGAGCATGGTTACAACATTTGGCCTATTTGGGCTCATGGACAAGTTGCGTAAAGACCACATTAAGGGGTTTAAAGGGAGATATCCTACCTTACTCCCTTCCTAAAATTTTTGGTTAAGCGCTTATTATAGAAAAGAATGACAGCTTATTGTTGTGTGTGTATGTATTTAAGAAATGTGAATTATGTGTTGGTTATGAACTAATATAGTGTCAGATAACAACAAGTGTTTTTATTGCACTCAAGCGGTCGATCAACCACAGGAAACTGTAATCATATAGAATGGTGACATGCCACGAAGTGGGGGATGGATCCCACAATAGAGACAAAGAGTCTGAAGAGAGGAGGGTGGTAGAGAACCCTTCGGATCTGAATGAGACTGTGAGGAGTCTCCTGGCCGAATTACAGAGCTGTAAGGCCGACAACGAAATATTGATAAAAGAGCAAGAGAAGAAAATGAAAATTAATGTAGTCTTGCTGCAGATTTTATTCGACATACAAAGACAACTGCAGCATGGACCTGACACCAGTCACGTGGACCGATGACAGACAAAGAGGAGTCTAATTCCACTTGAGATATGGAAACATGGCCCTTTAAGTGGCCACACTGGGAGGAGTACCTCGAGAAAGGTCCAACCTGGAGATAGGGGACAAGTGTTGGACGAATCCTCTGGAAAGGAAACTGGCAACTTAGAGGGATCTTCTTGTAGTAGAATCAGTTCACATTCTCAAAGAAAATGGAAGAAACAAAAGCATTCCAAAAGTCATAATCTCAAAGAAATCAGGAAGGCCAAACCACCCTCTTTCGACGGTGAGATTAAGAAAGGAGAGGAGGTGGAGGCCTGGCTGCTTGGACTAAAACAATATTTCAGAGTCCATGACTTCTCTGAGAACTTGAAGGTCCGAGTAGCCACTTTCAACTTGAATGGAAAGGATTCCATTTGGTGGGAATACTTTAAGAATGTCAAATGGATTCATGAAGAGGACCAATATTGGGAACAATTTGAGAAATACTTCAGGAAGAAGTATCTATCGGAAAAATATTCTGACGAGAAGACTAAAGAGTTCTATGAACTCAAGATGGGGAAACTCACTATAGAGGAATAGGTTAGCAGATTCCTTGAGTTGCTGAGGTATGTACCCTACATAAAAATGGAAAAGAAAAAGGTGCACTGATTTATTAGTGGGCTACCTAAGGACTATCAGAACATAATTGAGTTTGATGAGCCAAAGACCCTAGAAGACATTATCTGAAAGGCAAGATATTGTTATGAACAACTTGGGCTTCAGAAAAAACCTCGCGAAGGCTGGAAGAAGAAGAATAGTTTGGGGTTCTAGAAAAAGGGGTTTAAACCCCCAAGATTTAAAAACTATAAGAAGGATTCAAGGATGAGCTTTCATACCTGAAGTGTACGCCAGCAGAACTTCCCCTCCCAGAGCAGAAATAAACCTTTTGGATCAACCCCAGGAAAGACGAATAACCCGAAGAAAGAACCCTTGAAATGTTGGGGTTGTGGAGAAGAACATCTACTGAGGGACTATCCACATAGACAACAGAACAATAGGAGAATTTACAACGTCTAAGAAGTTACCACCATCAATGACGTGGCTAGGAGTATGCCACAAATTTATGCAATCGTGGATAATAAACAAACTGACCACCAATCTTCAGTGGTGGAGATGGAAGATATGATCGCCAACCATCTAGTATCTATTTTAACTAACCCTAGTTCAAATTTGAGTGGTGTGGCCCCTCAGGCTATTGATAAGTGTAAATTACAGCCACATAAACATACTAAGCCATGGTTGATATAGTTAGACACTGACACCAAAAAAAAAATAGAGGAGTTAGTACCAGCTTGTCAATTCACTGTGGATAGATTTCCCACCCAAGCTAACCTTAACATACTTCCCCTAGGATCGTATGACCTGCTGATTGGTATGGACTGGATAGTTGGATATAAAACTAAGCTAGATTGTTACCACAACACCTTAGACTGTGTAAATGAAGAAGGGAGAAAGATAACCCTCCAAGGGATTCAGAATCTTGTCTCAGTGAGACGAATATCAACCCTTCAAATGAAAAAGCATTGCAGAAAGGGATGTCTTCTATATGAAATACAGGTGTTGGAATCTATTGAGGATGACAGACCAAGCCTAGAAGACCACCCCATACTAAGAGAGTATAGAGATGTTTTTCAAGAAGAGGTACCAGGTCTACCTCTGAGAAGGGACATTGACTTCTCAATAAAACTTGCACCTGGAGCGGTACCGATATCTAGGACCCCCTATAGGATGAGTACACCCGAGCTAGTTGAACTCAAACTACAACTAAAGGAAATGATGGACAAGGGCTGCATCCGACCTAGCGTGTCTCCATGGGGAGCACCGGTCATGTTTGTGAAGAAGAAATATGGTACATTCATACTATGCATAGATTATAGACAACTGAATAAGGTAACCATAAAGAACAAATAACCCTTACCCAAAATCGATGACTTGTTCAATCAATTGGGGGGTGCTACCATTTTCTCAAATATTGACTTGAGATCTAGATACCATCAAGTCTGAATAAAGGATGAATACATCCACAAAACTGCCTTCAGGACAAGATACGGTCACTACGAATTTGTGGTAGTACCATTTGGATTAACCAATGCCCCTGCCACCTTTATGTTCTTGATGAACAATGTACTCAACAAATTCTTAGACAAGTTTGTATTGGTTTTTATTGATGATATATTAATCTACTCCAAGAATAGAGAGGAACATGAGGAACATCTTATACTTGTACTTCAAGTGCTAAGAGAGCATCAACTCTACACAAAATTTAGCAAGTGTGACTTTTTCCAGAAGAAAATACATTACTTGGGCCATGTCATATCTGAAGATGGGGTAGCAGTAGACCCTAACAAGATCAGATCCATCATGGAATGGCCTACCCCAAAGGATGTTTTGGATATCATATCCTTTATGGTTTTAGCAGGATACTATATGAGGTTTATAAAAGGGTTTTACAAGATTGGTTGTCCAATCACTTCCCTCTAGAGGAAGGGGGTTAAATTGATTTGGACATCGAAATGTGAAGAAAGGTTTCAGTCACTAAAACACCTTCTAACCCATGCACCTATGCTGAAGATCACCAATCCTGATAATGACTTCCTCGTGTGCACAGATTCTTGGAAGGAAGGACTCGAAGGAGTCCTTATGCAGGAAGGAAGCGTAGTTTGTTATGAATCTCGAAAATTGAATGAACATGAAATCAACTATGTGACCCATGATCTACAGTCGGCCGCCATAGTGCATGCTTTGAAAATTTGGAGGCATTACCTCCTGGGTAGGAAATGTGTACTTATGACAGACCACTATGGATTGCGGCACCTATTTTACCAACCAAAACTCAATGCTAGACAAGCTAGGTGGATGGCCCTCCTTAGCGAGTTTGATTTCGAAATCAAACATATCAAAGGAAATAAAAACAAGGTGGTCAATTCCCTTAGAAAAAGTATGAAAACAATTCACCTGGTAGCAGTGAGAACCTGCGAGACAAATGTCAAGGAAAGAGTCAGGAATGCACAAGAAACATAGACATTCTTCCAGACCGTGACCTCGTACCTAGAGCAAGAACCCGCAGGGCTAAAGTATGAAGGATACCAGATGCTAGATGGAGGTCTGCTGACTTACTGAAACAGGCTATATATTCCAAGTTGTGACGAATTGAAGAGGTTCATAATGGACGAATTTCACAAGAGACCATACACCGGCCATCCAGTCTATCAGAAGATGGTCACAGCCACCAGGAAACAATTCTATTGGCCTGGATTGAAGAAAGACATAGTTCAGTATTTGGATAAATGTCTAGAATGCCAACAAGTTCAAGAAGAACACCGACACCCAGTAGGATTATTACAACCTCTACCAATCCTGGATGGAAATGGGAGACCATCTCCATGGATTTCATCACCGGATTACCAACATCGGCCAGGTAGAATGATGACATCATGGTAGTGGTGGATAAATTGAGCAAGTCCTCTCATTTTATTCTCGACAAATAGACTTGCAAGGAAATAGATATTTCCAACATATTCATGAAGGAGATATTCATACTACATGGCATGCCTAAAGAGATTGTGTCTAACAGAGACACAAAATTTACTTCAATTTTTTGGAAATCCTTGATGGCTGA
Organism: Picea engelmannii; assembly: GCA_009831015.1. Lineage (NCBI taxonomy): Eukaryota > Viridiplantae > Streptophyta > Pinopsida > Pinales > Pinaceae > Picea > Picea engelmannii. The sequence continues at coordinate 177,714 of ML795290.1, forward strand.
CTTGGAGACCAAATTACCATTTAGCAAAACCTATCATCCTCAAACCGATGGACAAACGGAAAGAGTGAACCAAATATTAGAAGACATGTTGAGGATGCATGTAATGCATCAACCTAAAAGGTGGGAAGATTAGTTGTCACTGGTGGAATTTTCCTACAACAATAGCTACCAAGAATCACTAAATATGAGCCCTTTCGAAGACCTCTATGGTAGGCTGTGCAACACTCTAGTTAGTTGGAGTAATCCTGTGAACAAAATTATGATTGGACCCGACATGTTGAAAGAAATGGAACAACAAGTGATTCAGATAAAGAAAAATCTGAAAATCGCTCAGAATAGACAGAAAAGTTATGCCGATAGAAAGAGAACCCCCAGAGAATTCAAGACAAGAGACCACATTTATCTCAGAGTTAGGAAAATGAAGAGTTCCGTAAGGATGGGAGCTTGTGCCAAGTTGGCACCCCAGTATTGTGGAGATTTTGAAGTTCTAAATAGAGTGGGACCTGTAGCCTATAGGATAACACTTCCTCCCACAGTAAAAGCACATAATGTTTTCCATGTTTCATTGCTGAAGAAATATGTACATGATTCTAATCATATAATTGATTGGTCTGTGATCCAGGTGGAATCGGAGGGAGAATTCCTGCCAGAATCTCAATGCATATTAGATAGGAAGGAAACCCCACTCAGGAACCATTGCACAGGTCAAGGTGCAATGGAAACACTTTGGCCCAAATGAGGCCACATGGGAAATGGAGGTTGCCGTGAGACAGGCATACCCATTTTTGTTCACTTTTATACATACATGACATGTTAATAGATAGAACATCGAGGACGATGTTCCTTTAATGGGGAGGGAATTGTGACACCTTGTTTCCCCCAGTTTGTAAATATAACCATAAATGGCCAAAAGACTATGAAAAACTTTATATCTGTGAATATTGATTCGGTGGACCTTTGTTTGAAAGGTAAACGAATGTGAACCTAATTATTTACTAAGAAAATGGACAAGTGTTGCATGAATAATGGAAGGGGGGGTGTACTTAGAAAGACCATGAATACTATACGGAGAGAGGGTGAAGGGGACTAGGAATGGTTGCGTTAACCTTCACCAAACCAATTCTTACTGGATTTAATTGCTTAGGACCAGAATGGTCCTCTGACCCATAAATGAATTACATTCAGGTTGGTGGGTGGGAAGACCTCCTCAAGAGTTAATGAGGGATGGGGTGTGTAAGAACTCATTCGTAAGGCTTCCAGACTTGACTGCTGATTGGGAATTTGGGCCACACGTGACCTTGATGAAAGAGGTGAGAAGGGAAGGTGTGGTGGGGGGAAGGGAGAACATGCCTGTGAAGAGTGCAAAGACGTGAAGTGAATCTCGGGGATTCAAGGAATAATGGGAAAACTAAGTGTTATGGACACCAAAAATGGAAGAGAAGGTTATGATACAAGCTGATAAATGAGGCTAGTCCTCCTTGCTTGGTATCATGTAAACCATTTCCATGATCCTGCGGGAAGAGGAGAGTAACCTTTGTCCCTATTGTGGATGAGCGAGAAGAAAAGGTTGTGTTGCAAAGAATCGTGGTCTAGCTCGGGGGTGGCTAGTGGTAAATCTGTTTGGAGTGACTAAGCCTACGGTTGGGTGGAAACAGGCACCCCTTCCAGTAGTCGCTTCACATTGTCTCATTCTGATAAGTCTTTTCTCAGCCTTAATTGTTGAGTTAGAATGATGAATGATTTCTTGGTTTTTATGCATCTATATATATATATATGCATGTATGAACATCTCTGTGTGAAATGGCTATGTTATGCGTATGCTTCCATCTCCTTGGGAACTTACACTTCCCACTGAAGGTGTATGCCAACTTCACTCCAGAGGGATTCCCAAACATAAGTCATAAAATGGTAGAGATAGGAAATATCGTGTAGACCTAAGACCACCCATCTGAAGATAATACTTTTCCCTGACCCCCTTATTGTGTGAATTTCCAAACCCAAATCCCTAACCCATTCGGGGTGAGAACTCAAGAAAATAGTGATACGAAAATATCGAAAGGGAAATATTTTCCTTGTCCAAAGGACAGATGGACGAAATCTGTCTGGAAGGAGCCAAGGGATGTCATGGATGTTGGCTATGGGAAAGAGCGCAAGAGTTAACCCCTCTAGCTCCTTGGATCTACAAGTTATGAGTTCGCGTATCAGGAATATTATGGGTTGGTGCAACCAAAACCTCTGAAACTTGAAGTTGCGAAGTAACGTGGACCATTGATCTATGGATCCTTCGAGACCAACCTCGACCGTTGGATCTGCGAGTTCAAAGTTCGCGCACAGGGAGAGAACAGATCCCGTTCATCAGATATATGTGCGGAGGACCATAACCATGAGATCCAGAGGAAAGTGCACAAGGTCTAACCCTTTGAAAGTGCACAGGAGAGTGGACTTTTGTGAAGTCTCGAAGTTTCGAAGTTAATTAGATCCGTCCATCATTAGAGGAAAGGTGGCAGCAGATCCGGGAGTTCGAGGATTCAGACCTCGAAATATTTGCAAGGAGCAGAGGTGAATACCCGAGGAGCTGGGAACCGCGATAATCCTAGTTTTCCATCAAGAAGGGGCATGTGGCGAGAGATCAACATTTCACTGACTCGCAACTTGGGAAGTCATAGATAGGAGTCGTGAGAACTCGTGAATTTCGAGTTCGTGATTTGATCACAATCGTCAATCAAAGGGAGGGCATGGACAATTGATTGTACAAGGAGATATCAGGGATCAGGAGAAGGGAGGTGAGTGGCCCTCCAACTTCACGAAACACAAAGTCTTGATTCTCGAAGAGTTGATCTAAGATGTTGGGTCGCGGGAAATTGTGGACCATTGATCTGACATCAGGAGTTCGGATTTTGGGATTCTGAGGAAAGGAGATGGACTAATTTCCACCTTCGTGATATGTGAAGTCCCGAAGCGCTTGAGGGTTGGGCCCCGAGTCATAACGGGAGGGTCACATGGATAGATATTAAGGAATGAAGCTAGCACTAGGCTAGGCTCTTAGTTCAGGAGTTTGGGAGTCGGGTGAGTCAAGGTTGGCTCGTATGTGAATACCCGACGACAGAAGTCATGAAGCACCTTTTAGTTAGGCTTTTGGTCATGGGTAGTGGTCATGTGGAGGAGGCTTGCGCCTGGTGCTTGTTCACGCGAGAGAACAAAAATGAAAATATAGAGGCTTTACACTATAGTATCTCCTTTAAAGGAACAGGTGTGTTACACAATCCGAACGCAACTTGAATGGGTTCAAACATATGTCGTATGAGTGAGATATCACATTCTATCCTCTTTTCCAAACATTCAAAATTTTGCTAATTGTATAGTCCATATAGTGCTGACGTGGCATGTCCGTACTACTGACGTGGCATGGCTGTACTGCTGATGTGGTAGGTCCATACTACTGATGTGGTAGTTGACCATACTAACACGTGGCAGGAGGTCATACTACACATGGCAGGTGATGATGTGGAATAGGTTGGTGTGGCAAGGTAATGTACAGGACACGTGTCAGATGGTGACGTGGAAAAGTATGTGGACCAATTGAATGGTGCCATGTGGCCCAGACATGGGATGCCACATGGCACCCCCTCTAAGGCATAACATTTTTGGTTGTGTTTGCGGGGGGTCGAACACGCGACCTCCGGAGATAGTTGGAAGACTTGGCAGGGGTCGGGCTACCAACCCACCCACATAGTAATTCTTACCACTATATGTTGCAAACATGTTTTAATTTTAAATATTGGTTATGGTGGGCGGAGTCCAGGTCGGGGATAAGCCCCAACCCTTGGTTGTGGCCCATACCACATGATCGTAACATATTACGACCTTCCACTCAACAACTTTCACGTGGAGTTTTAAACAAGGGATCCAACGGTCATCTGACATGCGCCCCAACCACATGTCATCACCACACCACCACATGCGCAAGATTTGTGCAACGATTAGCCACAAGGTTTCAGATTTAGTGCCTGGGACCCAGACACATGGAGCTCATGCGACCATGATCTCTGCCCTTGGGGGCGCTAATCACGCTATCGATGCGGCATAATGCACAATTTTATGGAATGCGCATGTGCACTGGGTTTAGGCACAAAAACACCCGTGAGCTAGGTTCAGTCAGTCTGGGTGCGTTTTGTCGAACAGAGACAACAAAGAATTGGGAGAAACTTCCAGGGAGTGATTCCAACTCAGGTTTTGGACAAACCAAGTGCATGAAGAGCCCAACTAGGGGTTTTTGGAGATTTTGGAGCCATTGAAGCCATCCATTTCTCATTCTAAGCATTGCAAGGCATTGATTTTGACACTTTGAACATTAATGAAAATGATCCATTGGAAGCTAGACTAGGAGATGTAGCTCAAGAGAGGGGTGAACTCCTTTATCATTTTGTTGTGTTAATGTGTGTATTTTGATGGTTGTTTATGACTGTTTATGTTGCTCATGATTAAGCAAAAAAAATTCATTAATATTTGTGTGTTTGTAACTTGATCCTATTACCCAAGAACATACCATTTCACTTGCAATTTTAAAGAGATTCAAGACTTTTCATTTTCAGATCACCTCTTCACCTAGACCATACTCATACTCTATTCTAATCTACCGACAAGTCACACTCCTACTCTAGTAAAAACCTTGTATACTTAAACAATTGTTAACACAATAGTTTTATTTAAGCATACATTCCATGAACATGAGAGTCCAAGAGAACAAATGTGGAACAAAAGAAGACAAAAATGTAAATAGTGCGAAAAGCACAAACCATGCCCAATACTCGACTAAGTCTTTGTTGCTCAGAAACAATTACAATATGAGAACTACCAACTTGGTTTACAAATTCGATAGAGTGACATGACTCGCCTCACCTAACCAAGACACTCAAGAACATATTCATCACACCAAGACTCTCTACTGCAACTGTCTCCACAACCTCCTGCAGTGCACCTCAGATGTGCCCACAACCGCAGACTTGTTGTCCCTTCATTTCCATGGAATTTCACCAAGATAACATGGGTTTTGGTTCTGCCTCACACATGCCTCCACATACCTTTGTTTCCAAACTTCCACAAAACCTCCTTAAGAATCCAACTCTTGGCTACTTGTCTTCCATATTGGAAACTCTGCCTCAAACTTGCCTCAGACTTGTTCTCCAAATATTTTTCCCAAAAATGCTCTATGCCTTCCTTTGGTTGTACTCCCTTGCTCTTATAGGAACAACAAGGGTCACATGTGTGAAGCATCATGTCTCTTGGGTGTGCCAAGACGCTTCGCGAACCCACACCCAATCGAATTGTTGTGCCCTTTCGTGGACCTGATGCATCAATCCAAGCCTATGCACCCATCGATTGTTTGTCTCTTGGACCAACGGGCCCCATCCTTTGGCACACACCCCTTTCCTTATGTGCTCTCTCATTTTGATTGTCATGAGTCCTCGTGGGTGTGTCGATGAGGTCATCCAACATCTCTAATGCACCCATGTTGCAAAGGACAGAAGAGTCCACCCCTTCGACATGCTTCCAAGTTGTGCCACCCTTTCCCAAATGAAACCCAAGTCTCTGTTAATCTTTCTTAGGAAAGTAAGGTGTGTTCCCCCTTGGTGTCACACGTCACCATCATGCGCCCAAGGTGCTCCTTCTCATGCACACACGTCTTCATTCGCTCATTTGATCGCTTCTTCCTTGTGCTTGTCATCTATTCTATCATCGAATCCGCCCAAGGAGAGTGTGTTCTCGGTGGTTGTTGTGCTAGACCTTAAATCATCCCAAACTCCAATTTTTTTTCATCTTTGGAAACATCTGTCGATCTCTATGGCATATCTACCCCATCTCCATATCTTTTCACCACTCAACGACTGTTGTCTCCTCAATTGTTGTCGTCAAGGAAATATCCTCTTAGGAAGTTACATGAGTCTACGAAGTGTCGTTGCTCTTGACTTATTGTTTCTTCCATACTTTGGTTTGTCTTCTCATGCTTCTGTGCATTGGATCCCCTTGTGACTTTGGCTTATTAGGTAGCTAGTCCAATCATCATGCCTATGTCTCAAGAATTCACATTTTCACGTTCAAATACCCTTTTCTGTCAACAAACTCGTCACATCTGTAACTCTTCATTTTCTCCAATCTGTCAAGTCACCCATTGCATTCTTAACAGTTTTCACCAAGGCACCTCCTCAAGGGGCCCCATTGGCCTCACTGCCTCCCACAAACATAGTGATCCAATGTGTTGTAGTCTATTTTGAAGGTGAAGCAGGATGCCTAGTTGGGTCATCTCCCTCATCTCCAATCTATCTCAATGCGATCAACGAAGTGTCACCATGATTTTTCCTTATGTACATAAAGAGTGACATACTTGAACCGATCTTGCCTTTGCACTCCTCCATGAGTCATTCTAGCTCAGGGTCATATGACCATTCACCATGTCCAATTTCTCTAGAGGAGGAATCAACCTCCTCCTTGGTTCTCTTCCACCAAGGTTGTTGTGTCTCTTTCACATCCTCTTGGTCCACAAATGGTTTCTACTCTCATTCAACGAACTACTCCAACATCCTCATCTCTATGACTTCCTTTGATCTTCGCTGCCAGTCATCAAATTTCAAACAAAAATAAGCTAAGCCATACACTGTCCTTGGCAAATATCCAACTATCTCTTCAACATTGGAAAGCCTTTGTTCCACTAACATGAGATTCCTTTCGTTCTCTGTGTTATACTGTCCAACCATCACCCCAAATCATCCAAGTTAGACCCCACAAGGTTGCTTGCTCTGACTGTCTGTAACAACCATCTGCAAGGAAGATGTTTGTGTGCCTCCTTCCTTCCTTCCTCCTTCTGGTAGGAATCATACATGGAGTATGTCCTAAGAAAATGTCCAAACTGTTCATGTGAGGAATCAATGTTGCCTTTTCCTTCCTCATGAATTATTGTGATCCGGATTATTTTCGACACGAAATGAGAACAAAGATATAATAAAGAAATGCACAAAGATATCACAGATATTCAATAATATAACAGAAATGTATCAGAGATGCAACCATAAACACAGATATACAATAATACACGATTTCTATTAATCAAAGAAATGTACAGAGACTGTAAAAATACAGAGTGAAAGACTCGCTAGAATGGTGGCGGCTTATCTCTGAGAAGAGATGTGACAGCTGTGCTCATTTGCAAGAAGATGATTACAATGAGGCTCTGAAGGCCTTTTTACAATAAACAAGAATGCCAAAAACCCTAGACATCCAAAAACCTAACCCTAGGAGATGAAGCGCCATAGCTCGTTGAAAAGGTACCATTGAGGAGATTCATTTTGGGGGCTCAATCATTCCTTTGGCTATCATTGAGCACCTCGATCTTGAAAAACCTTCATTTAGGCCCTCAAAATGGCCCCAGAAGTTAAAACTTGCTAAAAATAGTAAATTGCCAAAATTGTCAGAAAATTGTTTTGAGCCAGTCGGAAAAGGTGGGTGGCCACCGATATCCACCTAGATCAATCCTCCCTCCTTAGGAAGAAATGGTCTCCATTGCGTTGAGTTCCCGGGGGAGAGGGAAAATAATTTGTTGGATCTGCATCTTGGTGAGTTGCTTGTATTGCTGGAGACGTCGTGTTGCTTAGTTTGTGAAAGTCTGTCATGAGCCTGTTGAAGCTGAGGCTGTTCAACAAGTCGAGCTACATGAGAGGAAGGTGTGCAGAAGGAATATTTGTGCTTTGTTGCAACCTTGTCGACCTTCTTTTGTTGGATAGAAGGTGCAGGGGGCAAGGCTGTAGTGGTTGCAGTGTCCTTCTGTTTCCCTTTTGAACAGATTGTGAAGAAGCCAAATTTTGCAGTATGAGATACTACCTTGCGACACTTTTTTGGTGGAACAATAGTTGGAACTACCTCTGGTATTCTGTAGAGATGACCCCCCAAAGTAACAATGACACTACGAGATTGAGACTCATAAACAACATGGCGTATCCACATATATGGTTGGCCCAAGAGAACATCATAGACATCTAGTGGGGAAACATCACATAATACCTCATCCTTGAATGGTTGGATGTCGTATGACAATCAACACTGCTGGCTAACACAGAGATCTCGTCCTTGTCGAATCCACCCGATGTTGTATGGCTGCAGGTGTGGTGTTGTCAACAATCCCAACTATTTGACAACCTTTGTTGAGATGAGGTTTTTCTGGCTTCCGCTATCAACAATAAAATGTAGCAGGGTCCCCTTCACCCACATATGTGAATGAAAAAGGCGCTCCCCCTCTTCAGGATCTGTCAGTTCTTCTGGTTGAATTGTTGTGGTCATGACAATAGCAGTCGAGTCTGCGTCAATGATCTGTCCTTTACCAGTATTTTCAGAATCAGATTCAGAATCAGGGTTTGTCTCCTTGTGTTTGATCTTGGCCACCAATGACTGTTTTGAGCGACATTCATCGGTGTTGTGCCAGGGGATTTTGTGGAAATCACACCATTTTTCGGTGTCCTTCTTTGTCTTCCTGCGACCCTTCTTTTCCCGTGTCTTGAACTGGTTTTCAGGAGACTGTTTGTTAGGGTTGTCTTTGTCATACTTTTGTTGTTGCAGATTTGTAGACTCAAATTCCTGTTTGTTCTGGTGCTTAAATTTCTACTCAATTTTAACAACATATCGATAAGCAACACTGAGTGATGAGATGTCCAGAAAATCCATTTCAGTCTGGATGTATCTGTGTAGAGCCCCACGGTATTTCAGAACCAAATGTCGCTCGGATTCTTTGATACCCATCTTGGTGTGCAATGTATGGAAGTTATTGGTGAACTCTGGAACTGCTTGGCCCCTCTCTTACCACAGTGTGGTCCATCTCATGTACTAGTTCTCATAGTTGCCAATAGGGTAATATTGCTCCTTTACCGCATCCACAAAAAAATCCCAAGTGGGATCGGTCCCATATATTCTAGACTCCTCTGTGGAACTTTGCTCCCAATAAATTTCCCACCAATGTTTGACATGAGGGAGAGCTTTAAGGAGTGCGAAGGTGATATTTTCTTTGTCGGAAAAATTGTGAACAAAGAAATAACCTTCTAGCAGAGTTAACCATTTTTCTAGGGCTTCTGCATCTATCTGTCCTTCAAATACAGGAATATCAAAATTAACTTGTACCTTGAAAGGCGAGGTGCCTCACAAGTGGCCACTTGATGAATATGCGCCTGATGTTATCGACAGGTGTTTAAGGATGTGGGCAAAATTCTCCATCATTTCGTCCCTCTGTCGCGTGAGAGCTTGCTCAAGCAATAGATTGATAGGATCGTCTGCTTCGTCATTTTTCTTTTCTTCCACCATTGAGGGTTTCTTGGGTGTGTGAGAGAGATTGTCTTCAAGAGAGACAAGCTCGAGACCCAACTTTCTATACCCGGACCTCGTCGGGGACATGCACTGAAAAAAAAATGATCAAGAGCAGCCTTCTCTGATACCACTGATCCGAATTATTTTCGGCACGAAATGAGAACAGAGATATAATAAAGAAATGCACAGAGATATCACAGATATTCAATAATATAACATAAATGTATCAGAGATGCAACCATAAAAACAAATATACAGTAATACATGATTTCTTTGAATCAAAGAAATGTACAGAGACTGTAAAAATACAGAGTGAGAAGAGATGTGACGACTGTTCTCATTCACAAGAAGATGATTACAATGAGGCTCTGAAGGCCTTTTTACAATAAACAGGAATGCCAAAAACCATAGACATCCAAAAACCTAACCCTAGGAGATGAAGCGCCAAAAGTCATGTGGGCCCCATTTGGGTAAGTTAGTACATCAACCTCCCGGGGTCGTAACTTTTGCATACGATCTCCGTTTTAGGCATATGATAGCTCGTTGGAAAGGTATCGTCGAGAAAATTCATTTTGAGGGCCCAATTATGCTTTTGGCTATCACTGAGAACCTTGATCTCGAAAAACCTTCATTTAGCCCCTCAAAATGGCCCCGGAAGTTAAAACCTGCTAAAAATAGTAAATTGCCAAAATTGTTAGAAAACTGTTTTGAGCCAGTCAAAAAAGGTGGGTGGCCATCGATATCCACCTGGATCATATTGTCCCAACACAACTTCAAAAGAATCAATAGGAACAATGGTGAAACTCGTCTTTCTAGACTAGTCACCAAGCTTCAACGAGATGTCCTTGGCTACCCTAAAGACCCTCTCTACACCTACGTTGATTGTCTTGAAGGTTGTGTGGGTCAGTCCAGGTTGCAACCTAAGCCTTTGCACCACTCAAGAAGTTATGGGTTGCCCCAATGTCCACCATGGATAACACTGACTTCCCGTTGTGTTCGACCTTCACATAATGAAGCTTCATCTCATCTCTCTTGGCTCTCCGTGGATTCATCTTCCATGACAATGTTCAAGACCTGCAAGAATCCAAAAGATGGGTTGTTTTCCATCTCCAAAGAATTCAACTTCTATTTCAAGGTACAATTCTTCGCATAGTGCTCCTTGGCACAAATCCAACACGAAATCAACTTCTTCTCTTTAGCTACGTTCACTTGTTTGGCATTGTCTTCGTTTCCCTTGGATGTTGTCATCTTTCCTTTGTCCTTCCTTTTCCCCTTCCCTTGCTATTGTTTCTCAACTTGGGCATCCTCACAGTTCCTAGGACCTATCTTGGGTTCATCCCAAAAGTCCAATAGTTTGTTCACTACAGTGATCATTGCTGCAAGTGTCTGCATGCTATGTTGTTGCAACTCACTTTGTGCCCACGGTTACAGACCATTCATGAAGTGGAAAAGTACGTCTTCTTCTGACATGTCTTTGATCATCAACATGAGCCTTATGAACTCATTGATGTAGGATTGGATCTTAACAGTGTGCTTGAGATCCAACAACTGGTTTCTTACGATCCATGTTTGGTTCATTGGACCAAACTGTGCCTTCAAGGCTACCTTCATCTATGCCTAGTTTTCAATCTTCTCAACGATTCTCCCAGTTGCTAAGTCTTTCACTCGATTCCTCCACTAAAGCTTAGTGGTTCTTGACAAGAACATTGTTGCAACGTTTACCTTGGCTTCATAAAAAATTTCGTTCAACTGCTCCAAGTACTGAGCACTTAATGTCCCAACATAAGTTTCCCAACAACTTAGCTTTGCGAGTCTCGTCATGTGGCTTAGGTTCCTTTATATTGATCCTCATCGGCATGACAACAGAGCTATGTTTGTTAGCCAAAGCTCATTTCAACAATGTGACTGCGACAACTGCGTCCTCCATTGCCTTGAGTCTATCCTGAATGTCGTTGGTCAATGTGTCAATCATCACATCTGCAATTGAATGACACTCCTAAACGACTTCATTAAACCCATGCTTCATCTTTCTCATCTCAGTTTCCATCTGATCGACCTTCTCACCATGTTGGTACAATGCATTTGTCATCTGCTCGATAGTCCTCTCCAAGATAACAAGTCGGTCCTTCATTTTCCTGGTCTTGGGCTCTCTCTCGGTGTCACTACCGTTAGCCATGCATGGCCCTCAAAGTATCTTCACTTTACTTGTGAAGGGTTAGTCCAAGGCACCCAAGTGTTCATCTGAAGACTTCTTCAAAATTCTACGATCAACTCTGTGGTTACTGTTGTGACTAGGCATGCGACAAGTTCTGTGATAGTCCTGCATTCGTATGCCTTGCCCAAGTGCTCAGTTCACCCTCAGAACTATAAGTATTAAACCCGTGAAGTAAAGAAATGCATATAGATTATAAGCAAAATAAAAATTAATCAATGACTCACACATATAGTACACAAAGATTTATGCTGGAAACCCTTAACTGGAAGAAAACCAACCTTCCTTGGTGCCACACCTCTCAACTCTTCATTGTATTAATTTCACTATTCACAATACAATATATGCAATATTTTAGGTATCCCGCAACTACCAAAACCCTAATCCATTAATATGGGATTAATTTAGAAAATCATTAAAAATAGGAAAACTGTTAAAAATAGCAAAAACGCTAAAATAACAAAAACTATCCAAAAAAAAAAAATTGGGGCATTGCCCCAAACTTCGTCAACTCCGGGCTACTGCTTGGAGTTGAACGCTTTGCATAACCAGGGGGGAAATCCTACCTCCCCTGAGAACCCCCTAGGAAAGTGCCCGACGCACACGCCCACAAAGAGCAACAGGTGATGGGATCATTAGACATAGTTGTCAAATCTGATGCACGCCCACACACATGTGCAAAGAATATAACACCTACCCAACAAGAACTCTACTCTTGGCCTACTCAAGGAGTGTGTCTGGGCTTACAAGTCACGACTTCATCTACAACTCGACTGTGTCACAACCCACCAAATCTGCGCTTAGGTTGCCTTTGTAGTAGTGGTGAAAAGCACTCGCTTTAACAACTCCCATCACATTCTATATTTGAAGGCTATTTAAAGGATCGTTGTACCCATGGCAATGCTCCAAAGTTGCCATGTCCTATATTTGAAGACTATTTAAAAGGTAGTTGTACTCATAGCAATGCTCCAAAGTGGCCACCAATGGCGTGAGTATCCAAAAATATGAAAGGATATAACTATATTGTTAAAGTGGATTTCTTGTGAAAGATTGCCCTATATAAAACCGGTGTTACTCTTTTATAGCTTCCACTAAACCTCAGAAAACACTCAAAACGGAGGCAGAATCATTCTGGATGAGTGAATGGAATTATGGACTGACCTTCTAACAGAACTTGCAGATTATACGGCTGGTAAGAAAGGCAACGACATTCTAACACAGAGAAATATTATTGTCCACCAAATGTTCCAAACTGAAGGATTTTTTACCGTTCCAGGCAGTTTCACATGTTTCATGTCATCGGCCTTCATTTCTAGGAATTCTTCGAGAGCTTTTCCATCGGATTCCACTTCCCCAACATACACAGTAGCGATCAACTGACAGTTTTGACCAGTGAATTCTTCCGACACTCTTTCTCCTCTTCATTAAAGCAACTAATTATCATTTAAACTATCATTAAAGCAAGTTAAAGTATTAATATTTGAAAGCTTGAAGATATCATTTAAACTTTGGACATGTAACATTTCATTAAATTGGAGAGCATATGTAATATGTGAGTGAAGAGTTTATGCTAAGATAAATTCAATGATGATAAATGATTTTTTAGAAGTAACTATCATAATTTAGTTGTTAATGTACAATGAAAACAATTATCATTGGCTTTTTATAACTTAGTTGTTAATGCATAGTGAAGTTGATTAATATTGGTTTATTTTTGTGAATATGGGTTAATTCATAGTCGTTATTCAAAGAAAATCATATCATCTAAAACAACATATTTGTGGTTTATAAGGGGGAAGCTTCTCATATCCCTTGTGGTCATCACTCACCCTATCTCCACATTCCATAAAATCATATGCATTTTAGTAACATTTAACCTTAATCTTATACATAAAACTAGAAACTACTTTAATTAAATTAAATTATTTTTCAAAAAAAATATTTTTTAATTATAACTTTTTCCATTTTACATATTCTTTATATTCAAAGTATTTGAAAAATAAATCTTTACGGGGCAAAGGGGAGCTCGTGACGGGGCATGTGGCCAATAAGCCCAGCCTACGCGCCAACTACTCTGGATAACGTGTCAAACACCTCATCCATGGAATTATTAATTCATATTTAAAAAAAAAAAAGGCGAGAAACAAAACATGGCGATAAATTTTGCATGTAACAAAATAAGTTAGAATTTTGTTTAATTGTACATGGAAAAGTTGTAAAAACACACTACGTGTTATATGTAATTATGTAGGCATGGTGTCTAAGAGAGGTTGATACTCACAAGACAAAAATAAAATATAATAGTTATCTTCGTTTTAAATTTTTTTTTAATGTAGCGAAATAAATAGTTATTTTTTATTTTTTTAAAAGAAATATAAGTTTTTTTTATTTATAAAAAAAATGTATTATTTAAAGATAGGTACATAAATATTTTGGGTAATGTACAAAGTGTGTCATTAAGATGATGATATGAATCACTACATTTCAATTGAGATTGAAAAATATTTGTAATAATGGAAAGAATATATGTATAATTTTTTTTCAACTTTTTAGATTTAAAATAATAATCTTTTATAGAATTATGATGAAAAAAAAATATTTTAATATTTTTAAAAATTGATGATTTATTAAAATTTAGATTTAATGTATTTATTTATTATTAATGAAAAAAGAGAACAATTTGAGTGTATTACAACATCATTACATTGTATCCGCATCCATTATAAGAAGAACAATTTATAACTACCACATCATTACATTTATTTGCATGTATCTATGGTTGATCGCACACTCAAAGCCATTACATCATTTGAAAGTAAGCTTGTAAAATTTATCTTTTAGGAAAAAAAAGCCATGAATTCATTTGAAGGAAAGCTTATAAGGGAATATTACGACTTTAATTATTGTAATTTATGTTTGTTTAAAAAGCATAGTCAATATTAGCCTTCTTTAGAATGACTATGATTGAATGTTGCAATGCATCATAACCACTAATGTCACAATACAACATAACCATTAACGAACATGATCTACAATAACAATACTCATGAATGTAACTAGAACATGAAAACATGAATACTATAACCAAACTAAGAGAAAAATGGCCATTATTTTATTTAGAATGGGAGGCAAGATTATATATATGCTTGTTATTACATTATGGCTTGAATGGGCCAAGCTACAACTAACTTCTAATAGCTAGTTAGTTAGATCTGATCAACTACTTCCTTGGGACTTGTGCCCAATTGTTCTTTTCCTCCAATAAGCTGAGAGAGTGATCCTTCCAGGAATCCAGCTAGTTGAGGGAGCGTGTCTTCCTTGGGATTCACGTGGATGTTTGTTGGGTTTCCCAATTCTTCCTTGCTTAAGCCCGAAAGAGTCCCCACGTCCGTCAGTAAATGAAGAAAATGCTTGTGCATGGAAACTTCTGAAAACCATTTATCTTGAGTAGGAGTTTGGCCTATGCGCCCAACAAGGTAAGAGGTATGTTGTTGATTACGGGTGGTGGCATGACAAGTGTCAAGTAAGGTGTCTTGTAGGAAGAGAGGATGGAAATCAAGGATTAAATCAACAAGATGCGAGACAATGATATTATCTTTTAGCAATGGGGGTTCATAGTGTTTCAAACTATTCAGATTCACCACATCATGAATTCCTAGTTGGGGTGGGAAGTCAAGGTGATAATCATTGTCCCCAATCCGTTGGAGAACAATATAAGGGCCATAGTGGAGAGGCTTTAGTTTGTGATGACGTTGGGATTTAAAACACTGGCGTTCCATGTAAAACCAGACTTTATCACTAGGAGTAAAATCCATTAGGGAACGATGAGCATCATGGAAGGATTTGTAGCGTTGTTGGGTTGCCTTTAGTGCTTCAGAGACTTGGGCATGTTTGTGTGCTAGATTCTACAAAAATGAAAGGACAGATGTTTTTTCTTTTTGTTGTTGTGGAGTGTTATAACGTTGCAAGGTGAGAGGAAGTTCATAAGGGGCTAAAGGTTTATATCCAAAGCAGGCCTCAAAAAGAGAGATCCCAGTAGAAAGATGTACAAAAGGATTATAACTATGTTGAATGACATGGAGGGTTGTATCCCACTGTTTGGTTTTGGCAAATTGAATGTGAAGAGCATGGACAAGACTACGGTTAACTACCTCATTTTGACCATCCATTTGGGGATGGAAATAAGTAGAATATTTGAGTTGAAAACCCAAAAATCCCACAATGTTTTCCAGAAGGTGTTGAGAAAGAGAGCATCAAGATCATAGATGATGCTAGTAGGAAGGCCAAAGTGTAGCCAAATATTATGAAAGAAAAAGTATGCGGTTTGGGAAATAGTAGTGGTCTTATTGTAAGGGATCAAAAGAGCCATCTTGGAGAAACGAAAAACAATAACCTAGATAACATCATGTTTTCATAAGCTCATAGGTAAATCATTAAGGAAATCCATGGAAATAGAGTCCCAAGGGAGGGAAGGCAAAGGAAGGGGATGATACAAACCAAATTTTTGATTGGTAGGTTTATGCTAACTACACAAGGCACAAGAATGAACGAAATGCTCCACTTGATGAGTCATAGAAGGAAAAAATAAATATCAGTGCAAGTGCTTAACTATTTTGAGAGACCCAAAATGGCCACCATAGGAGGAAGCATGAGCCTCTTTAATCAAAGTAAGATGATCTTCAGAAGATGGGACACATAACTGGTTGAGTTTATATAGCCACCCATATCTAATTATATAATTCATAAATTGAATTTGATTGACCTCAATGGGATGTTGCACAACAACCCATATCTCTACAAAGAAGGGATCAGAAACATAGAGAGGCTTCCAAGCCTCATAGGAAACACAATGCATAGCCAGGAGTTCAAGTACCTATGTAGGGGGTTGGATCATGAGATCAACCATTCGATTGGACATGCCTTTCTTGTATTTAATCACCAAATGAAATTGTTGAATGTAAGTGTCCCATTTTAAATGACATTGCTCCTATATCTTAGTATGAGAATTGATGAAAATCAATGGATGATGGCCTATGTGGAGGATTGTTTCTTTCCCTAGGATGTAATGGTGCCACTATTTCAATGCTTGTACAAGACTGTAGAACTCTTTGTCATAAGTGTGATAATTGTGTTTGGCATTAGACAATGTATCTGAATGGTATGTGTAATATTCTAGATATAAAAGTATGCAAAACAGAAACAAAATGCTAAAAATGGCAGATGAACAACAATATAACCAGAACAACACCACGATAATACTGAAATGATAACATAACAACAACAGAATAACACCACCATGATGACTGATTTATTTCCTGATTTAGGTAAGCCCACAATAAAATCCATAGAGATATCCCTCCAAATAGTAGGTGGAATCGGAAGCAGTTGTAGTGTGCCAGGAGATTTGACTATTTCACCCTTGTTGTGTTGACACAAATCACATCTAGCCACAAAATTATGAACATCCTTTTTCATACCATCCCAGAAAAAAGAACGTTTGACCCTGTCATAGGTTTTGGTAAACCCTAAGTGCCTAGCTATGGGTGTAGCTTGAAGCTCAGAAAGTACTCTGGATTTAAGTTTTGATTGTTTACTTAAATACAAATGACCTTTGTATTGAAGCTCATCATGGAGCCAAGAGTACCCTAGGAAAACTGGAGAATTGGACTACAATTGTTGTATCAGATGCGAACTTTTGGGATCATGTAGCCATTCCTAGTGAATGACTTGGAACCAATTTGGTACAATGAAGGAGAGAGAAAAAAAGGGACCCTTCATATTTATATTTTTGGGAAAGTGCATCCACAACCACATTGTCTTTTCCTTTCTTGTAAATGATCTCATAATCATATCCAAAGAGCTTAGTCACCCATTTTTGTTGCTCTGGGGAGGAAATGCATTGTTCCAGAAAATACTTAAGGCTTTGATGATCTGTCTTAATTTGGAAGCGTTGTACCAATAGATATGGGTGCCAAAGATCAACGGCATGCAGAATAACCAACATTTCCTTTTCATAGATTGATTTGCCCAAATTTCGTTCAGACAGTTGTCTGCTGGTAAAGGCCAAAGGCTGACCTTCTTGCATAAGGACCGTGCCAATTCATTTCCCTGAAGAATCACATTTTGGGACAAAGGTCTTTGTGAAATCAGGAAGTTCCAGGACTGGAGTGGTGCACATGGCCATCTTCAAGGTTTGAAAATCCTGAGCAGCTGCTGGAGTCTTGGTGAAAGAATTATTTTTAAGGAGTGCAGTGAGAGGGGCCGCAATATTTCCATAATTCTTAACAAACTTGCAATAATAACTTGTTAAGCCCATAAATCCATGTAAGCTTTTGAGATTCTTTGGGTGAGGCCAATCTTGCATAGCTTCAATATTTTTAGGATCCACCCTAACATCATGATTGCCAACAAGATGACCCAACTACTCGACTTCTGAGGCGCCAAAAGCACATTTAGATTGTTTCAGGAAAAGTTGGTGTTGAGAGAGTACATGGAGAACTTGATCCAAATGAGCTAGATGGTCTGTCCAGGTTTTTCTATAGATGAGGATATCATCAAAGAAAACTAAGACAAAATGACTGAGAAAAGGATGGAAGACATGATTCATGAGGATTTGGAAAGTGGAGGGATCATTACACAAACCAAAGGGCATGACCAAAAACTCATAGTGGCCCTCATGAGTTTTAAAGGAAGTCTTAGGAATGTTTGCCTCTTTCATATGGATCTGGTGGTAGCCATAACAAAGATCAAGTTTAGTAAAAAATTGGGCACCACTTAATTCATCCAAGAGGCCACCAATGAAAGGAATGGGACATTTTTCTTTAATGGTGAGTTTGTTGAGGGCACAAAAATCAGGACACATGTGGAAAGAGCCTTCTTTCTTCATGACCATCACCACAAGAGAAGCGTAGGGGCTCGTACTAGGGCGGATGACCATACAAATATTTTGTTCCTTACACTTGTGTCCCGTAAAATATTTTTCATCAAAATTATAACAAAGGCCTTTGAGTTGGTGTTCAACCATTTCGGCCCTATTCAATTTTTGGATCTTTAGTGGAGTAGAAGGAGGAGTGATATTTATTGGTTTAGTGCAAGGAATAAAGGAGGGTTTCTGGTTTTGAGAAGAGGTAACCTTTTGTTCTTCCTTAGATTGTTTAGTATCCTCCACCCAACTCTGAGGCCGAGCCATGAGGACATGGGCACAAATCTCATCCTTGAGGCCAAAGTTAAAACATTCTCGGAAAAAAAACATTAGACATTCCCTTTGTATGAAAATCCAGTTGCTCAAAAGCAATTGTAAAGTGTTCCATTGTGCCAGATTGTTTCAACTTTTTCAAATGGCCTAAATGGTTGGTGTCAGTGTCAAAGCATTCATAAAGCTCTGCCACAAAGTGTGTCCAAGAAACATACCCTTGATGGGCAGTTTTTCTCCATTGCCACCATTGCCAACGTTCTTGATCTAGATGGAGAACACCATACCGGAGTTTGACCAAGTCATATGTAATGTCGTACAAAGAGAAATAATGTTTCATTTGAGTTACCCAACCAGTGGGATATGAGCCATCAAATTTGGTCACATCCACCCGCGAAAGGCATAGGTCATGCTGAAAGTGATGGGGCTGATAATTATGGGAATGAGAAGAAGTTTCAGCTTTCGTATGCCAAGGTGGGTCAGATAAAGGGGTATCTACATGGATATGCAGCTTGGTGCAGGTCATCAAAGCGACAGATTCAAGCTTGGTACTCATGTCTTCTTTGAGGTCTTCTTTGAGTTTCGCAATTTAGGCGACGATGGAGGAATGCATGTTTTTATTGATGGTGGAAATATTGGCACTAAGCTATCTCACTTCTTATTGGGTCTCTGTGAAATTAGATTGCAAGGTATTGAAGCAAGCTTCCAAGTCTTGGCTATGAGTATGGGCCATGATGATGAGGGAACCAAAGAGGGGTGGTTGGGGTAAATATTTTTGCTGAAAAATGATAGGTATGAATGTGATAAGGGCGAAGAGATAAATCCAATGGAATAGGTCTCAAATAATGGTGCAAAAATTTCCAGACTTTTTTCTTTTTTGTTTTAACACTTGCGGAGTTATACTCCAGTCTGAGGAATACTGCAGTGATGAAATGCCCAAATTATTAACCAGGAAGAAATGTGTAGTGATTTGGAAACTTGAACATAGTTGTGTAGCAATAGATCCTATCTATTTTATTTTTTGTTTCTGTCCCCAAGGGTTAGGTATTCAAGGGTTCTACAGACAAGGGTTTTCCCTGTGCTATAACTCTCTGATATATGTGAGGGGTCCAACAGTAGTA
The DNA here is from genome assembly GCA_009831015.1 of Picea engelmannii. Classification (NCBI taxonomy): domain Eukaryota; kingdom Viridiplantae; phylum Streptophyta; class Pinopsida; order Pinales; family Pinaceae; genus Picea; species Picea engelmannii. The sequence continues at coordinate 197,581 of ML795290.1, forward strand.
CTCATCCCAATATCTCTGGGCACCAACTAAGGAGGCTAGACCATGCCCTTAGTCGTACTACCCGACTACCCAGGTACTAGAGAGTATCTTTTCGAGTGTTGTTCACAGTGACACTATAGAAATCAGGAAGTTGATCGGTTTATCTAAAGAGGGCTTGAGGAAATCTAGGCCGATCCGTATATAGGTGTTGTCTGATGTGCTACCACTTGAAGGGGTACCAACATGGGTTACAAGGGTGGCCAACAGATGTGCACTTAAGTACCACTTGTATTTCCTACATGTATGAATCCCTCAACCGCAGGTTTATGCGCGTAACGAAAGATCTATGTAGCTTAAAGACGTCGGAATACTTCTCTATGCTGAAAAAAAATTACCCACGATTTTCTGCTGAGGAAAGTGCTCTGATACCACTTGTAATATTCCAGTATGAAAAGTATGCATAACATAAATAAAATGCTAGAAATGGAGGATGAACAACAATATAACCAAAACAACACCACAATAATACTGGAATGATAACAAAATAACACTAGAAAGAGCACTTTGATTACTAAGAGCAATGTTCACTTGCCTCTTCAAGGGGGCAACCTCCAGTCGAGTAGAGCTCTATTACAATAATATCCAAGACCACATTTCTCATACCCTCGACTCCTATTTATACTAAACATGTCTATCAAAAGAACCATCTAGAGGAAGATCCTTCTAGAAGGTCTTCTTACATTCGACTTATTCTTCCTTATTTCTAGGCCTTATTAATATTGACCTTTATTACATCAGAATATATTATTTTACCTATGTGCGGGGTTAGGTCCCTAACATTATGCAATAGGGTGTCCTCTTTGTTTAAGAACTATGCCAATAGCATACTGAGAGGTGTCTATCTCAATCTCAAAGGGAGGATGAAGATCAGGTAAACAAAGTACAAAACAAAAACAAAGGGCATTTTTGAGAGCCTGAAATTGTTGTTGTGTCAATGGATACCACATAAGATGATTATGATTGGAAAGTTGATGAAGAAGGCTTGCTAATTGAAAGAAGTTAGCAATGAATCACCGATAAAAAATAGTGTCATCCATAAAGTTCTTTATTCCATAGTTGAGTGAGGTGTTTTCCACTATGCAATAGCTTGGACTTTAGTGCTCAATCTAGGCTAACATCCTCAGTAGAGACAACAAAACCCAAATATTGAATTGAAGGTTGGCCAAAATAATATTTATGACGTTTCACCTGCAGTTTGTGAGTCTGCCATAAGTCTAACATTGTGCAGGTGGAGCAAATGGTACTCCCAGGTCTTTCTAAAGACTAAGATACCATCCAAATATATCAGCACAATTTTTCCCAAAGGTGATTTGAAAATATCATTTATTAGCCTCATGAAAATTGCAGGGGCATTAGTAAGAACGAATGGCACCACCATCCATTCAGAAAGCTCGAATTCAATTTTAAAAGTTGTCTTCCATGTGTCTATTTCATTCACGTGAACTTGATGATATTTTGTTGTAAGATCCAACTTGGTAAAGAAGTGAGAACCCTTAAAATGATCCAGTAAATCATCAGTGTGTGGTAGAGGGTAACGATTCTTGGTTGTGGCATTATTAAGAGCCTGATAGTCTGTGACTAAATGCCATTCCTCAGACTCCTTCCTGGGAATGATGAAGGCAAGAGAGGCACAAGGTGAAGAACTCGGTTGGATGTGGCTGGTATTAAGAAGTTGTTGGAGCTAGTGTTCCACTTCCTCAGCCTCAAGAGGAGCAAGGGGATAATAAGGGGCATTGGGCAAAGTGTCTCCAGGAATAATATCAATGGAATGAACGAGAGGTAGTCCAATGGGAGAAAAAAAGAAATCTTCAAACGATGTGAGTAAAGCATCCATATCTGAAGGAATGACATGATAGGGGTTGTTTGGTTTAAGAGGGCACACCAAACAGAGGGCAATGGACTTGCTGAGACTGATTAAATGAATATTAGGTTGGACGAAAAGTAAGACAGGGGATTTCAAAGAAAATGAGGTGAGGACATAGGTATGACCATCTTCTTGAAGATGATATTGATGATTATGAGCATGGTACACAGCGTGACGTAGATCCTGATAGGGAATACCTGTTGGGTATGTGTTATATTCTTTGCACGACTAGATTTAGTGTTTTCTACATTGCACCAGGCACACAGGGGGGTTTGAGGGGGGGTTGCTAGGCCCCGCTACACGGGGGTTCGAGGGTAGCGCCCTTGAATTTTTTTTTTCCTCAGGAAATGTGTCGCATTTTGGCCTCATTTTTTATGTCAGCTCGATTTTCGTGTCCATTGTTGGGCGATTTTTTCAACACATGGTTTTTGCCGATGGTTTTCTATTTCCGGTTAAGGAATTAGGGTTGTTGACTAATCCAGGTCATTGAGTTAGGGTTTTGGATGCCGATGGATCCTATATGTATATTGTATTGTAAACAATGTATCACCATGAATGAATATAGAATATGATGTTTTTCCCAATTTCGGTTTCCAGGGGAAAAATATCTATGTAATGTGTGTATTTTCCATTGTATCTTTTTTGTTCTTTTATTGAAAATCTGTTTGTAGTAAAATATTATACAAGGTTAAAATCTACATTTGGTATCAGAGCTTTGTTGGCTTTAGGGAGACACCTTTGTGGTCAAGGGTTTGGATCGGGATTGTAAAAAGACTTGTTACAGTGGGAGATCTGTGGTATTGGTTTTTCCAGGTGAAAATAAATGGCAAGCAGTTCGAAAATGGAGATCAAGAAGTTTAATGGGAAACGTTTTGAACTGTGGAAGCTCAATATGGAAGATCTGTTGGTGGACAAATATCAATGGATCATGGTGGATCCAGGTACTGCACCTACAGGAACTTCCACAAATAATTGGAAAAATTTGGATCTAAAGGCGAAGAGCACAATCTGACTGTGTCTCTCAGATTCAGTTTTACTGAATATGTCAGAGGAAGCTACAGCCAAATTTTTATGGGATAAGTTGGGGAAGTTGTATCAGTCTAAGTCCCTAGTAAATAAACATTTCTTGAGAAATAAGTTGTATAACCTGAGGATGAGAGACAGAGACTCAGTGGCAGAGCATTTGAATGTCTTCAATACTGTGGTAAGTCAGTTAGTATCTGTTGAGATTAAAATTTCATATGAAGATAAGTGCATCAATTTACTGTGCTCTTTACCAGACTACTAGGATAGTCTGGTTGTGGCCATAAGTAGTAATACAAATTCCTTGAAGTTTGATGAAGTGGTCTCATCCTTATTTTCATAGAATATGAGATGGAAGAACATGGATGTACAGAGCACATATGCATTATTTGCAAGAGTACGCTCCCAGGAAAGAAATATATCTAAGTCCTCAAGTGGGAGATTTAAGTCTAAGGTTACATCTAAATCTCCTGGAAAGTTTGTAAAGGTATGTTGGATATGTGGAAAAGAAGGGCACTACAAGAAGCAGTGTAGATCCAAAATTGAGAAAAATAAGGGATCTGAAGAAGCTCCTTCTACAAAAGAAAAGAACTCCAAGGAAGAAGGAGGGGATGTGTACTTGGATTATTCAAGCACACATGTAGATCATGAGGTATGGTTGGTTGACTCAGGTGCATATTTTCATATGACTCCCCACAGGGAGTGGTTCTGTGAATATGAAAGGTATGATGGAGGTAATTTTTTCCTAGGTGATGATTCGACAACCAGAATCATAGGACGAGGAAAATTCAATTTGAGGCTCATAGATGGAAGGATTAGAACACTACCTAGTGTACTACACATTCTAGGTTTGACCAAAAATTTGATTTTTGTAAGAAAAATGGATGATATAGGGGTAAAAACAATATTTGAAAAGGAAATTTGTAGGATGGTTCAAGGAGCAATGGTGTTGTTGAAGGGAGTTAGGTTTGGAACTCTGTATAAGCTGCAAGGAATCACTATTAGAGATGGGTGTAATAGTTCCATTGTTTCTGATATTGTAGTTGAAAGAAGTAAGAACTTCTACAGTCTCTGGAGAAAAGGTTATGTTATGGCATCAAATACTGGGGCATATCGGAGAGAAGGGTATTCAATTACTACATGGTAAAGGTATGGTTGAAGTTATGTATAAATGCTCTCTAGATTTTTATTTTTGTGAACATTGTGTATATGGGAAATATAATCGGGTAAGATTCCCCTCTGGTGCAACGAGGGCAAGGGGAATTTCACAGCTAGTTCGCAACGATGTGTTTGGACCTGTGTCGGTTCCATCATTGGGAAAATATGTGTACTATGTCTGATTTATAGATGACTTCTCGAGGAATACTTGGATATATTTCCTCGAGAATAAATATGAAGTCTTTGACAGGTTTAAAGAGTTTAAGGCTCTTGTTGAGAATCAAACAGAGAAAATAATTAAGGTGTTGAGGATAGATAATGGAGGAGAGTTCTGCGGGAATGAATTTGAAGAATTCTGTGAGAAGTGCGGTATAGAAAGGAAGAATACTACTCCATATACACCGCAATAGAATGGATTTGCAGAAAGGATGAACATGACACTGATGGAAAAATCAAGGTGCATGCTCAGTGGTGTCAGGTTAGGGAAAGAATTCTCGGTAGAGGTAGTGGGTATTGCATGTTACCTGGTCAACAAATCACCCTCATCAGCGTTGGATGAAAAGACTCCACAAGAAGTATGGATTGGTAAGAAACCTTCTCTCACACATCTCAAGGTATTTGACTGTGAGGCCTATGTTCATGTTCCAAAGGAAAACATGAGTAAGCTAGATAAGAAGGCTGAAAAGTGTATCTTTATTGGGTATAAAGATGGTCTCAAAGGTTATAATCTTTGGAACCCAAAAAGTAAGAAGGTTGTGTATATCCGAGATGTGGTATTTAGATAAATGAAGGATGTTGTTAAACATGAAGTTCTACCAAGCAAGGAAGAACCATAGAAAATAGAGTTTGATTTAAAGGGTGATGAATCAGACTCCACATAAGAATAGGAATACGAAGAAGAAGATCTTCATACTCCATTATTGAGGATATCATTTTGAGAAAGAAGGCTATCGAAAATATATACTCCATCTGATTTCCGTTCAAATTTTTCTATTACTGATGATGATCCTAGAACTGTCAGGGAGGTAATGGATTTAGAGGATGGAAATATCTGAAAAAAGGTCATGGATGAAGAAATGGTAGCCTTGGATAAGAATGAGGCTTCGTATCTAGTGGAGTTTCCGTATGGAGGAAATCCCATTGGCAAAAAATGGGTATTTAAAAATAAGTTGAATGCAGAAGGCAAAGTGGAGAAATACAAATCTCAGTTAGTAACAAAGGGTTATTGCCAGGTTGAGGGAATTGATTTTGGTGAGATTTTTTCTCCTCTTTCCAAGTGAACTTCTATAAGATTTATGTTATATGTTGTTGCTGCATTTGATTTTGAAATAGAATAGATCGATGTGAAGACAACAATCCTACATGGGGATCTGGCAGAAGAAATCTATATGAAGCATCCAGAAGGATTTGTTGTGAAGGGAAAGAAGGAGCTGGTATGCAAGATGAAAAATTCCATGTATGGTTTAAAACAATCACCAAGGATGTGGTCTCAAAATTTTGATACTTATATGTTGGGACTTGACTTCACAAGAAGTAAAGAGGATCATTGTGTGTATTTTAAATTAATTGGTGATCATTTGATTTATTTGGTCTTGTATGTGGATGACATGTTGCTGATAGGAAACAACAAGGAGATTATCCAGGATATGATAACTCAGTTGTCCTCTAAATTTGACATGAAGGATCTCGGTGATTCAAATTTCATTTTGGGAATGGAAATTAAAAGAGATTGGAAAAAGAGGAAACTTTGGTTAAATTAGAGAAAATATGTCGAGACAATATTGCATAGGTTTAATATGCAAGAATGTAAACCGATCAAGGTCCCTATTCCTGTTGGTGTAAATTTATCTGCAGATGAATGTCCCAAGACCCAGGAAGAGGAGGAGGACATGTCTCATGTTCCATATGCGAGTGCAGTTGGCAGTTTGATGTATGCAATGGTATGTACTATACCGTACATTGCACATGCAGTGGGAGTTTTGAGTAGGTATATGTCAAAACCATGGAAGGAGCATTGGACATCAGTAAAAAGGGTTTTTGGGTATTTGCGTGGCACTACTAGCTATGGATTGTGATACCAAGGAAGACTTGGATTGGACAGAGTGTTGGGCATACATGGATTTGTGGATGCAGACTAGTATGGAGATATGGATCATAGGATATCTACAATGGGTATGTGTTTAACCTGTTTGGAGCAGCAATCATTTGGATGAGCAAAAGACAGGTTGTAGTGGCACTTTCAACTATAGAAGTTGAATACATGGTAGACAGTCATGCAAGTAAGGAAGCAATATGGTTAAAAAGATTGTGTTCAGGTATTGGGTTGGTACAACAAGCTATAAGGATAGATTGTGACAGTCAGAGTGCAAATTTTTTGGCGAAGAACCCGACTTATCATTCAAAGACAAAGCATATTGATATTCAATATTACTTTGTGAGAGATATGGTTGAAGAAAAGAAAGTATTGTTGATGAAGATGGACACTTTGAAGAATGTTGTAGATTCATTAACAAAATCTATGAGCACTGATAAGTTCTCTTGGTGTAGAGGATCCATGGGCATTGCTTCCTTGGATTGTTGACTATGTAACCTGGTAACCCCCTATATGCAAAGAAAACAACAAGTGGGATAATGCTGGGTATTTTTTATATTCTTTTCTCGACTAGATCTAGTGTATGCTATGTTGCGCTAGGTGCATAGGGGGGTTTGAGAGGGGGCTATGCCCCCAATAATTTTGTTTTCCTTGGGAAATGTGTCACATTTTTCCTTGTTTTTCTTGTTGCCTCGATTTTCGTGTCCATTGTTGGGAATTTTTTTCGGCACATGGTTTTTACCAATGGCTTTGTATTTTCGGTTAAGGAATTAGGGTTGTTGACTAATCCAGGTCATTGGGTTAGGGTTTTGGATAACACTCGCTCCTACATGTATATTGTATTGTAAACAATGTATCACCATGAATGAATATAGAATATGCTGGTTTTCTCGGTTTGGGTTTCCAGGGGAAAAATATCTATGTAATGTGTGTACTTTCCATTGTATCTTTTCTGTTCTTTTATTGAAAATATGTTTGCAATAAAATATTGTACAAGGTTAAAATCTACAATACCTAGAAGCACATATGCACAATCCAAAGGAGACACATCGCAAAGAACAATATCACAGAAAGGGCCAATGGAAAATGTAAGGCCACAACATTGGGTAAACAACACATGGGGACCATCCATATGAACCCAACCTAATTGGTAGGGTGTTGGATGAGAGGTAGTAGGAAGCGCCAACCGCTGCACCAAATCCCGAGAAACCAAATTCTTTTGGCTACCATTGTCAAGGATGAGCTTGGTCAGGGATTGTATGTTTTGGCAATTGTGAGCAAACAAAGGTGTTGGTGAAGAAGTCTGGGAATCAGTGGCCATGATCAAGATATATGGGTCTGATTTCATAGGATTCTCCAAGGCGATCATCTTGAGGGGAGGCATTGTGCTCGAGGAGGAATCAGGAGCATCAATGAATACAGTCTTGACAAGATTCTAATCACGAATAACATGACATACTGATGAGTGAAACCAAGATTTGTGATAAGAACACCATTTTCTAGTTTTGGGTGTGGTGGGAGAGGTAGGAGAAGAAGGAGATAAGGATGGGACAACTTTGGATAGAGAAGAGTCAAGGCGAGGAGCGAGCTTCCGTTCCACAACCAAAGGTCAAAGAAAGGACTTAGCTAAGGAAGAGCTTTCAAATAAATCAACCTCTCTACGTATAAATAATAAAATACCAGAGTTAAATTTAACAATGAGTAGGTGGATTTGGTGGAGTTGCAACTAGCGAGCTAGGAGAGTTTGATGGTACCCCGGGGAATAGAAGTGATTTCGTAGCGCTTGACAAAAGGTATCCCAAGAACCAATAGGTGGAGGGGTGCCCACAAAAGGATCATTGAAGTCCTCTAGTCGAGAGGAGGTATATGTTTGAGCATCCCACCAAGATTGAGCAATCCCTTCCAATTGCAAACTGGCGATATGTAGCTTATCATCTTCTATCATGCCTGGGAAGGCCTTGAAATAAGTGGATGGACCTCAGATCTAGGAATAAACAGCCTCACCATTCATATGCCATGAAAACTTAGGCAGTTAGAAATGAGTATCCAAATGCAATGGAATTGGGGAGTTATGTTGGAGCCACATGAGTTGATTTAGAGAAAGAGCTAGGTCTTGAATGGGAGGAGATTTACCAGATGTAGAATCCTTGGGGGAGGAGTTGTTACGAGGAGGCATGATATTAATATATTGAATAAAATGAGATCTGGATTAGGATCAGGAGCTAGACCTCGATGGAAAAACCTAGATCCAAAAACTTGAGCATACCATTGGGAGCCCAAAAGGGAGGGTGCCTAGGAAACCCTAGAAAATATCATGCTGAGAAAGCATGTTGAAAGAGAGGGGAGGGCATGGAAAACCATCACACACCCTTGCACAAACTAGAGAATGGGGGAGAAGTGGAATATCCCCAACACTAAAAAATTGAGAAATGGAGGGCGATAGAAACCCTAGCACACTGCATTGAAAGAGATGGAGGGTGAGATGGACCCCAGTCTCACCTCTGAAGTTGCAAATCCATAAAGAACTAGGAAGTGGAGGTCTAGAGAAAACCCTAGCACACAGCCTCAGATATGGAGGGTGGATCCACCCCTAGGATGCCTTTGGATCTGAATATGGGATGAGTGCAGACACTAGTGACCCATAAAAGAATTTATTTGTCAGAAACTCACTGGAGCAGAAGCATCTTAGATCGAATCTCTGATACCATTTGATCTACAATAAAAATACCCATGAATGTAACTAGAACATGAAAACATGAATACTATAAACAAACTAAGAGAAAAATGACCATCACTTTATTTAGAATAGGAGGCAAGCTTATATATATGTTTTTTATTACATGATGGATTGAATGGGTCAAGCTACAATTAGCTTATAACATCTAGTTAGTTAGATATGATCAGCTACTTCCTTGGGACTTGTGACTAGTTTTTCTTGTACTCCAATAAGTTTAGAGAGTGGGACTTCCAAGAATCCATTTGGCTGAGGGAGTGTACCTTCCTTGAGATTCACATGGATGTCCCTTGTGTTGCCCAAAACATCACAAACGTGACATGACCCTTCATGAATGTCCCAATACGACATGATCATTGATAAAGATAGCAATTCCTTATAAGATGACCAAGATGAATATCATAATGCATCATGACCATTCAGGAGCATCTCACTGAAACATAGCAAGGTAATATAACCCTTAATGAGCACTGCAATATGACGTAACGATTGAGGGACATAATGATTTGACATAACACAATGAAGATGAATGTAGCAATGCAACATAATCATTTCTTAGAACATAAAAATACAACACAACCCTTTATCATTGTCACAATGTGACATAGCCCTTGATGGCCATTGCAACGCGACAAAACCATTCAGGAACATAGCAATTCGATATTAGTCAACCAAGATGAACATCGCAATGTGACATAACCATAGTAAACAAAATTATCATCGCAATGTGACATAGCCCTTGGTTCACATAACCATAATCATCATCGCAATGTGACATAGCCCTTGATATGACATAACCATAATGTTGTAATGCGACATTACCATAGTAATCCATGGTTAAAAAAAATCAATCATAGTCAATGGAAGTCAACCATAATCAACCATGGTCAACTTGACCATCATAGTGTGACATGGCCCTTAATCATTGCAATGTGACATAACCCTTGATTGACATAACCATAATGTCACAATCTGACATATCCATAATGTCGCAATGTGACATTACCATAGTAAACAATGGTTACACAAAATAAACCATAGTCAACCATAATTAACTAAAGTCAACCATAACCAACCATGGTCAACATAAGTCAACAAAATTCAACCATAGTCAACCATAGTGAACCAAGGCCAACTAAAGACAACCATAGTGAACATAATTCAACCACGATAAACATCCCAATATGAAATAACCATTGAAGAACATCACAATATAACCTAACCCTTGAGGAACATCACATTGTGACATATCCATTGAGGAACACATCCATTCGACATATGTAAACCAAGATAAATGTCATAATGTTACATAATCATTGAGTAACATTGCAATCCAACATATCCTTTCACAAACATTGCAATGTGACATAACCCTTCAAAAACAATGCAATTCAACATAACTCCACCGATATGAACATCACAATGCGACATAACCATTAAAACATCACAAATGTGACATAACACTTGATGAATATTTCAATGAGACATAAGCATCAAGGAACATAAAAATTCCATATAAGCCAACCAATATGAATATCATGATGCATTATGACCATTCAAGAACATCACACTAAAACATAACATCTAAGGATCATTGCAAGGTGACATAACCTTTAATGAATGTTGCAATGTGAGGTAACAATTGAGGAACAAAGCGATTAAACATAACACAATGAAGATGAACATTTCAATGTGACACAATCATTGGGAACATCACAATCCAACATAACCCTCGAGGAATGTTGCATGTGACACAATCCTTGATGGATGTTGCACTACGACACAACCATTGAGGGATGTAGAAATTTGACATAAGTCAACCATGTTGAATATCACAATTCAACATTACCATAGTAAACCATGGTTGAACATAATCAACATGGTCAACCATGGGTAACCATGTCCAATCATGGTCAATCAAAGTGAACCATAGTCAACCATGTTCAACCAAAGTAAAACGTGGTCAAATATGGTAAACCATAGTAAATCAAAGTAAAACAAGGTCAACCATAGTAAACCAAACATAAACCAAAGTTAGGAAGAATTCAACCATAGTAAATCAAAGTCAAGCATAAGTCGACCATAGTAAACCAAACATAAAACAAAGTCAACCATAGTAAACCAAAGTCAATTGAAAACCAAAAATAAAACAAAGTAAACTATAAATAAATCAAAGTCAAATATGGTAAACCAAAGTCAATTCACCTCAACCAAAATTAATCATGGTTAATTATGGTCAACCCTAAATATCCATAATCAACAACAATCAACATGGTTATCCATACTCAATATGGACACCCTGTTGGAAATACTAAAACAACTGAGAGGGGGGGGGGGGTGAATCAGTTGTATGTGAGCTTAAACAATTTTAAGTCTGTTAAAACATTATTAATCCTTCTTCATGTGGTCATCAACAATATACAGCATATGGACAGTAAAAGTAAAGACCATCAGTCACACATAAAGTACACACAGAGACAGATTTTCACGAGGAAACCCATAAAGGGAGAAAACCTCTTCTTCTTTGAAATGATAGGTAGTCTTTTTCAGTTCTGTACATCATTTACAATTGAGCACCAACTCAATGTGATCCTGCTACCTCTATTTTACAAGATGCAACTTGTTTGAGAGCACCAACTCTCTGGTTTCTCTAGCACCCACTAGAAGGAAGCACCAACTCCTTGAATATTCCATCACCAACTGGATGGAAGCACCAACTTCCTAAATGTTCCAGCACCAACTGGATGGAAGCACCAACTTCCAGTTACACAGGCTCCAACCTGTATAACAGAGAACACTTGTTCTCCCTAGCACCACCCTGCCACCCTAGTTTCTCT